>KB663721.1:16571109-16628668 GCA_000349025.1 Anopheles minimus | reverse complement strand
GCTACCCAAGAGCTCAAGGGAATGTTGTGCATCGGTAGTGGTATCTTGGAGCCACTACTATTGGCCAAGTAATATTGCGCACGTCCAAGCGTGCAACACGAGAGTATCGGCACTGGCACTGTGCCTGTTGTTTGCGACACAGCAAAAGGTTATACACACCGGGCGTCGCAACCAGGCTATGGGTGAGAACCGTAAAAATATGAAGAAATTCCTGAGCAAATATACGATGATGATAATGATAATGATGATGATGATAATGATGATGATGATATAACAAAAAAAAAATAAAACAAAAAAAAATCAAAAAAAAGAAGGTGCAGGCGAAAATTATCGATTGGGAAGCTACTATATGTTCCAATGGACGAGAGAAGGTTTTGTAACACTTCGGTCCAGAAGATTATTATACCAGGTAACAGTATTAGCTTCTTGGGACTAATGCTCAGGGCCTGGAATTTGAATTCTTGATATATAGTAGACAAGGGGCTACCCAAGAAGACCCCAATATTGCAAGAAGGTTTGAAAGTTGAATTTTCTGAAATGCGGTTTTCATAACAACACCTTTGAAAATATCAGTTGCAATGAAAAATAAATTTTAAAACCGAAAATTTTGTAGATGATCTTGACGTAATTCTCACGCATTGTTTATTTTGTAATGACAGACTGCAAATCTCATAGTCAAATTTCTTAATGTTTCCGACCTTACTTTCCTTGATTAGATGCTTGATTTCGTGCTGTGTTTAGCTTGTGAGTTTTTTCATTCCATACTCTTGATCTTTTTTTGCTACTTTGAACTCTCTTTAATCGTCGAATTATCTTTTTCGAGATGCATACACTGAATAATATCACGATTTGAAATACCCTACTCGGTTATTGTACACCTTATATAGACTTTCTAAAATATATCTCGCAAAAGAAATGTTTTATGATAACACAAAGTAGCTCTAAAACATTGAAAACATAATCCGAGAACATTCAGATAGTTGTTACAATTCAGAACACTAATTTCATTGATCATTGACTCATAAGACTAGGATTGTATTCTTTGCCGGTTGTGTATCTTAAATTAACGTTTTAAGAGGCATTAATTGAGTCCAAAGTAAAAACAAACAAACTACATATACCTAAATCGTATAATATTAACAGGAAATGAAAAGAAAGCGTTTTTTTTATTGAGAATTTTGACACATACTTGAACCCCTCCACAAGTTAGCACTGTGAATATCAGGAAGATAGGAATTATACAATATCAAAAGCAGTTTAGGGGTACTTGTAACAATAACTTTTTGTAGTTACAATCTTTGTAAAGATATAGGACTGCTAGGGCTATCACAATATCATGATATATAGAATAAGTATATACATAGAACGTCAACCACACGAGAAAAGCTACCTCCATTTCAAAGAAATGTACGTTTCGATAAGAGAAAAGCCAGACAGCAGTCTTCGTGGCCAGGAGAGTGAATTGCGTGAATTGCTGATGGTAAGTAACATATTGCCCGTTTTCTTTTGTGTACATGAAACATACTACTTGCGAATCTATACTTAACAATATTCTGACGTTTGTTCGTTACAGGGCTAAACCATAAGATTCGATTGATGTTGTATAAATGGAACGTCGAAAACAGAGTCTTTGAGTGCGTCGAAATAAAAGGGACACGACTGTTTGTGTGTGTCGGTGCCGCAATGATGTGGAGCAAATGTCAACGGGTGCATTCGATCGGTTCCAGTAAGCGAATTAGTAAGTGGGTTTCAATGCTGGTGGCAGAAATGGATCGTAGCTGGCGCGAGAAACGAACGTTATTCGCTGAACGATGGATGGAACCGCGTAATTGCGAAGGTGCGAAAAGTAAGCAATTCGTGTGACACGCTTGTCATCGCAGATGTACACCGATTTGAACCCCAAGATGGGAATTAGTTCTGGCAATCAATGTATCACAGATCGATATATGGCGCCACACGATTTTCCTGTGGAACCAATTGCACAGGAATGAATATTGTGAAGCAGTAGAGAGCGCTCTCTCTCTCTCTAACAGTAACACCTTCCGATAAGCAAGGATCCAACAGTACGGAATCAGCAGAAAATGCGGAATTTCTTCACGGCAACATGATCGTCTACTACGAGAAGCATTTACCCCTGAACATCACTGCACATTCAAACTGCGTCTGCACCTGTGAACGCGTGCTATCAACACATATTGCAAATGGCATAAAGAACGATGGTCTGCTCCGAAGTAGAAGCACAAAATAAGGTTTTGTTCTACTTCTAGGCAAAATTTATGCAATTCATTGTTGGAAAACAATTAACAAGAATCTTCTCAGCGTTCGAGTTATCAACTATGAGGTAAAGTCGTTTAACTAAATGCTTTTGGCATAACCCAGCAATAACCTGTACTAATATTGTTACTCTTCCAATGAACAGACGAACTCAAGTATAAACCCATCAACGCAACAGACAACAGCAACACAACATGTATGAACTGGCGGATGATGCATATTCTTCTTCTTCTTCTTCTTATTTGGTCTGCCATAACGAGACCATTGCATCGCCAAACAGTTCAGCTAGCTCGTGGTTCATTCTCCTGATTCCCACGCCCTGTACGCAAACACCACCGAAGATAGTCCTTTTAGCACTCGCCGTTCGAAAATGGCGAGCAGTGCATTGACGTCCTCCGCTAACATTGTGCAGGACTCGTGTCTGTAGAGGACTACCAGACGTATATGGTGCATTTCGTGCGTGCGCAACTGGATTCTTCCGGATCTCAAGAGTTTGTGAATGGAAGCCACGATTCCCCTGAACAATGCGTCTACGGATTTCGCTGGTAATGTTGTGATCTCTGGTAACGGTAGCAGAACTCTTCCACTTCCTCGCGATCATCATTGCCGTTAACTGTTGCTCTGCTTCCCAGTCGGGCTCTATCACGGTCAGAGCCTCCGGCAAGCAGACACTTCATCTCCGTCGCATTGATCCTCAGTCCAACCCTATCGGCCTCGCGTTTCAGTCGGGTGTACGCCTCGCACACCGCCACAGATGTCGATGTCATCCGCGAGGCCCAGGAATTGGAGAGATCGAGTAAAATTGATGCCACGGATGTCGAAGCCCGCACTTCGCATGACTCCTTCCAGAGCGATGTTGAACAGCAAACGGGACAATTCGTCGCCTTCACAACCTCAACAGCCGTATCAGCTTCGCACGGAAACCGTACTGCAGCATGCGGATGACGCATCAAGCTACGTTTTAATCAGTAGCCGATATATGAAGTACAAACAAATGCCAATGTTGCCAATTACGAGCTAGGGTTTAGTTGAAATTGAAAATGAAGACAAATCGCAAGTTTTATTTTTTTTCTTAAGAAAAACGATACTATAACTGCACATTCTGAACTGAAATGTGAGGTACGCGAGGAAACGGGTTTTGTTCTTAAATATGACTATTCGTAAAGTACAGAAAGGGAAGGAACATGTTAAGCTTTGATTTAGAAGGAATTTGAAACAGGAGAGCCAAGGACATTCGCTTTCGAATATGATTTTTGTCAGAATTACCTAATAAACATGCATATGAAATGTTCGGAAAATGTTGAAGTTTTGATTCAAAGGAAGCGTCGTGGCATGGTGTCTATTCCTCTACTGCGCCTTTTTTTCGTTGCTCATGATATTCTCCAATTATCTTTTCACCAAAAAACTACAGGTCCGTTCGTCCTCCCCAAATGAGCCCATTGATCAATCGTGGGCGATCGTGTCTCTTTTTGCTCTCTTGGATCTTGGATCAGAAAGAACTTTTCTTTAAGTATTTGTACGTGTAGAGTATTGAACTAGTAATAATAAACAACCGGCTCTAAAAGAACGCGGTTAAAAGCAGGGAGATATGGGGGGGTTAATGGAATCGACCGTGTTTAGGAGGACGATTAGTTTGCAACCGTCCATGTGGAAGGAATAAAGCTTGCCAATATATATTGTGTGAACTTAAACGGTGTCATTATTACAGTGAACTACAGAGAACTCTGCGGTATGAATCATCGTACTTTGAAGCTTAATTAAAATATTGTGGTGATCTTCATGTCGCTTCAATTGATCATGTTTTGTTCAAATTAATCATAAGAAAAGCAAGTCCCTTGGAGGTTCGAAGCAGAATTGGAGTTGGGTACCCCATCCGTAGGCCAGATCTGACACATCGGATGTGGCTTAAGAAGTTGAGGGATGGGTCGATCTTCGGGTCCTCCAAATGTAGTATTTGTATGTTTAAATAGTTTTCCAAGATGGCTAACAACTAAGCCAGCTTAAGCAGTAAGTACTAGTATAACAACAATCCTGGTGGTAATAGTTATCCTACGAGGCTTTTCAGCAAATTGGAGATCTTTGGTAAGATCGTTAAAAATCTGCCTTAGTATTTAATTAGGTGTTAAATTTCATTGTTTTCCTTCGACGTTAAGTATCGTTCGTCGGAACTAAAAAATTTAGTCATTGTAGAATTCCATCCCTCGTTTGTTTTTTTAGCGGCAATATCAATCGGTCCAAGGGAAAATATTGTTGTAATATCATGCTGACGAAGTGCGAAATCCCGCCGTTGACATAAACCACCGGTTGCTATAGCAACCCGAATGTTTGCTCCAATATCTAGCAACGGCCAAGCAAAACATACGCAACCCCTCTGCGGTATGCGTGTGTGTTGTGTAAAGCCAATAGCTTCTATCGCTATATCTTCCTAAATCCTCTAAGTAATCGGTAAGGATTCACTCCGAACAATGTACGCCTAAATGGCGGAACTGTACATAATCGGCGAACTTAAGACGGCAGTGGACTTTGAGGAACCGAACCTGTTCTGTCGCTGGAGCGTCCAGTACGGTTCGAGCTGGAAAGCCATCGAGGGTCACACCGAAGGACAGTCCTGTTGCAGCACATCTCGCATCGAACAGCGGTCCGATTTCAGTACCCCGATCGATCTGCACCTGGTGACCCGTGGTCTGCAAGGTTGGCCCAAGCTGCACGTGGAAGTGTACGCGGTTAACGCTCTGCAACATTACTGGCCAGTCGGGTACGGGTTTGCCTTTGTGCCGGTTTGCCCCGGACAGCATAGGGTGCGGATCGCCACGTGGAAGGTCTCATCTGCGCGTGTAGCCGATACGGTCCGGGAGAAGTTCCACACTGGTGGGTTTTCCCTGGCCAAGAGCGATATCGCGTTCACGGGTATAGAGCGATACAAGCTACTCACCAAGACAGCCGGTTCGGTCGAGTTGGATTTAATGCTGATATTCAAACATTTTGCCGAATATGGTGTCGAACTGCATTGATGCCAATATGGCAGCAAGACTCTGGTGGCTATGGTTACTAATGCTCGCGCCGTGCATTCAAGCAGGTGGTGGTGAGCGAAACATACAGCAGTTCGTGAAGATTGATGTGGCAAAGATTAACACCAGAAACACGACTGAGGCGATTGGGAACGCTAGCACTACAACACTTACCAGTGAGCCAGTCACGGAGACATCCACCAAGTCTTCCACAACCGAAGCTACTACACGTAGCGTTTCCATCACACCAACAACCAGCCAGGACACTGCTACGGAAGCAACTGCTACTGTGGAAACTACCACAGCGACTAGCACATCCACCGCAACGCCTACTACGGAATCAACAGATGTTTCATCGTATCCAACGTTTAAAGCAGACCGTGCTGCAA
The DNA here is from genome assembly GCA_000349025.1 of Anopheles minimus. NCBI lineage: Eukaryota > Metazoa > Arthropoda > Insecta > Diptera > Culicidae > Anopheles > Anopheles minimus. Next base: position 16,622,997 of record KB663721.1, on the reverse strand, counting down.
AGTTGGTTCCGAAAGGATACTACTGTCGATGCGATTTAACGGTGAGTGTTTTGCATACTACCCGTTAGTTAACGGCGTACTAACGTAATTTGTTTACTCACTTTCCAGATAAACGTGTGCGACACAAACTGCTGTTGTGATATTGATTGCAATGCGGCCATCATGCGCGCATACAGTTGCGATCAGGAGGAACTACACACGGACGAGTATCACCACGGCGAAGGATTACAGTCGTGCCGCGTACAGGGTGGATTGTTTTGTCTCGTTGAGCCCATCTACGAGGAAGGAGATGATAGTGTAAGCGTTACTAACAAATCGCTAGCTGTGGGTATGAAATGAACATACAATTCATTATATTTTCGTTCTAGTACTACAACCCCGGCAATCTTCGATCTGCCACTCGTCACAAATGGAAGGAGGTGTTTCCTTTGGACAATGTCGGATCATCGGAAGATGTCCGTTACGATCACTACCGCGTAGATGACGTTATTCACGTGTACAACGAAACAAGCGAATTGGTGCAATTGTTTGGTAGCGCGACACACCACATCTTTCCCACGAATTCACTCCCTCTGATACATGTATTGTTTGTGTCCTTTTAGCACTTCCCACCTCACTAACCGGTACCGTGTGCCATATCGAGCAGCCTGTACGGTTCCTGCAAGACCGTACCAACCTTTGCCCACGGACGGTGGATGAGTTGAGCGAGTTTAATCGAGCCTTCGTCCGGCACGCGTCCTCTTCGGTACGGTTCTTTCGTACACCGAAAAAGTCCACCGTTATGGAGCACTACTGTGTGGCGGAGACCGATTGTCTGAATGCTACCATTTCCATTTGCTATTATTCCGCTGGAGATGGTTGGAACTGTACGATCGGTGCCAACCTGACCGATGCAACTGCCACCGTGGATGACGCGATCGAGGAAGATCCTGGCACGGTTTGCCGTGAGCTTGAGATCTTGTTTTTCCACAACTATACAAACCTCCAGCGGGTTCATATGAAGCTTCTCTGCAGGGCTGACTACCCCGCCAGAAGCTCGGACGGGGAACTTTGGATGGATAACGTATGGCAGCGTATCACCGTTAAGTTTATCGTCCCATCGGCTGCTACGAAAGCGAATTTAACACGCGCAATCAGCGGTAATATAGGCTACCTCTTCGGGAAACCGTTGATTGTTTCCCATCTGGAGCTGGAGGCAAACAGAACCATTATGCCCGAGGAAACATCTTCCGGAAATCCTCCCAGGCGTATGCTAGCATACTTTACCAATGGGACACGTCTGCCGGACGCTTCCTTTCGCCAGCGCATCCCAATTAGCCGAAGAAATCGTTGCGTCCTAACCGAAGAGTACCACCAAACGATCGACTTTGGTACGGATCGGTTTCACCGGTGCAACTACATTCCACCGGATTTGTCCAACCAAACTACTGGAAGCGTTCAAAATTATACCAAATTTTGTCGCGATCTACAGGTGGGATTGTACGGACAACTGCTTCACGGCATTGAGCCGGCTGTTTCGGCGTCGCGAGTAGAAGGATACGATAAGCTAAACCTGTACGTTTCAAAGTATGGCAACCCGATCAATCGTACTGGCGAATGGGTGCGCGTACGTTCCACCAACGTCATCCTCGAAGCGGAACCCGGTTCCGAATCGTCGCCCAACACCGATACCACCGACAGTTACTTCACCTGCAGCAATATGCTCATCAACGTTGAGTATCGGTACTACTATGCCCGGACCCGGGTGCGTGACGTACGCCATCAGGCGATCGTACATGATGCCGAGATTGTGTTTGGGCCGCGGGTGAATCTACGCTTCCGGTTGGATGAAGAGATCCGTGTGCCGATCTTTATACAGGTTCAATTTTTCGATTTAACATCCTCCTCGGTAGCCGTAGCTGGATTGTGCAAGTTTTTGATTCTGTTTGGCGTGTTTTTTTACTTTCTTGGTACAAGGATACTGATCAGTTCCGGTGGATATTTGTGAGCAACCAGCGTAACACGGTTGTGTTATGCATTGGAAGACTTACGAATGATTGGTATTTAGGAAATTCGATATCTCTTTAAAGCGTGAAGTATTATTAAAGTAAAAATAAAATGTTTTCAGACAGAAATCTGCTTGTTTAAGTTTAATGAAGTTATTATACATTCGATGTGCTAACACTGGAGTTGATTTAGCATACCCAGAGGTCCTAAGTCGACCAGATTCGATGATAGTACACAATAATGATGGGAGTAGTTCCGAATAAAAAAAGCTTTTTTTTCGTTCACACCTAGAAAGGAGCGGAACCGCTCCTTCAGATGTTTTAACCTGGGCGGGGTAGGAACAATATTTGGAGCGATCATTGATAGGAACTTCGGAACGATTTTTAAAGCTTTGTTCAACAGGCGCTCGTATTTTGAGCTTGTTTATAGCGAATCTGAAACGAATTTGGGACTATATATAAAAGGATCTGTGGAACGAAATTGTTTGAAACTGGTGTCATTCACTCCAATTGTGGGGAGCGGAATCTGGAACCAAATCGGATAGTACATGCTTTATGTAACACCACACCAGAATTTATGGCATAAAGTTAGACTTATGAACATTTTTTTTCGCATATGGTCTTGACGCAAGCAGGTTGAAATCTCCGTTTTAGTACATTTTTTGGATACCTTTTTTATTCTGTTGATAGCTTTTGAAAGAAAAAAAAAAGATTTAAATTAATTAAAAATTGTTTAATATGAGTTTAAACATAAATCATATACAGTTTTTATCTAAAGTAACTAATTTCGTGGTTCTATTATATGTCTAGTCACCAAATGGGGGTTGCTAGTCGAAACTTCTGCCATGGATTGAATGTTGGTTACGAACACACGGCTCCAGGCGATTATTCGACCAAAGCCATCGTACGCGCAACGCTTTGGTATTCCGTTCGTGCTACATAACAACCGGTCATTACACGCTTGCCGCTGTAAGCCATCCGTCCATGCAGCACCCGCCAATTATCAAAGATCAACACCGTGCCCGGTGTTAGCTGAAACTTCCACTGTGCCTCCTCCCGGTGCAGTTGTTCCGCCAGCTGCCGATAGTCGGCGTAGAACTGTGGCACCTTTTCCGGTGCCAACGTGCGCAACGGTGCACGATCGTACGGGTTGAAGCGAATCTGCTCGATCGCATCGGGCAGTACCGGATGTTTCCGTATGACCGGTGCCACATAGCGATGGTGCTTGTCCTCCTCGATGTATTCGGCTTCGAGCGGATACTCACACAACCGCTCGTACGCGGCCGCATCGGTTTGACGAAGATGGTCCACCGCCCGGAACCCATCGACAAGTATCGTTTCACCGCCCTTGCCATTGAACTGAATGCAATGGAGCACCTGCAGGCCGGCCGCATCACTAAAGTACGTATTGTCCGTGTGTGGACCTAGGAACCCGTTCGTGTACGCCGTATCGCTGTGATCCATCTTGCTTTCGCTGAACGTCCACATGTCACCGAACAGTGTCCGTTGCACGGGGAATATGCGTTTGACCGCCATCTCGGTACTTTGCTGATTCGGCGGAACTTTGGTAATGAAGGCAAACCCGTACGTGATCAGGCTACTAACAACCTGCTGCATGATCGCATCTTCGCAGAGTAGATCGTTCAGGGTGACACGTGCGTATCCGGGTGGAGTGGCAGTGATTAGTTCGTGGTCCCACAGGACCAGCTGTGCCTGATGCTTTTCCAGTTGGACCCGCAAACTGTCCACGTGATTTTTAAAAACCATGGTGAGATCGTACGACGATCGATGTCCATCTTGCCCTACGGATTTTTGAAGGGGAAAGGTATGACATGCCATATGCAACGTTAAGTAAAATCCCTCCCAACCACCGTACTTACAGATGATATTGATCTTTTCGTCGCAAATTGTACACAGCTCCGGCTGTATGTCTAGCGGCAAATCGAGAATAGAGGTAGACCGCTGAAACGTGGCCACATTGTAGCAATCCTCACACCGACAGTGATCCCGCAACCAAACATAGCTCACCGATACGGATTCGTCCGTATCGATGTTCCGCACGGTGAGAAACCGGTTCTTGTCCAACGTGACGTCTGTCTTGTCTGCGTGCATGGCTGTAAATAAGAGGAAGGCACGATTCAATACCGCACTAATGTAATGATGTAATCGTTACAAAAATGTGTTGCGCTTTTCACACATGTCCGTGATAAGGGATCGCATACGCTGGCAGGGTCAAAGTCCGGCACACTAACCTTTATCACGTTCGAGTTCGTCCTCGTCATCTAATCGCAACAGGCGCTCGTCAAGACAGAGTGCGCCACCTTCCTCCTGCAGTTTGCGCTGTAATCGTTGCAAATTGTCTGGAGTACATTCGAGCAGGGCCAGCACCTTTGTACTGGTCGGTGGAACTGGTTCATCCTTCTCCTCCTGCTCATCATCCCGAACGGATGGCTTATCAACCGTCACCGGCACTTCATCCGTTTGCGTCATCGCGTTCGCGAGGGGACTAGCTTTACGCTCCACCATTAACGGTGGCATCTTGACCCGTTTCAGAACCAGGGATTTTTTGTCGGCCGCAGATAATCCAGCCAGTGGGACGGCGGTGAGGGATGGTTTCATAATCGACGAGCGCCGGAGCACATTGTTCGTCACGGTCGGGGGTACTTTCGCCTTCGGTTCCTGGCTGCTAATCGGCGTTTGCATTGAAACAGGTCGTTCCGAGAAGATTCGCTTCAAGCCCGGTGGTGGCATTTGGGGCGTGCTTAGTCTAGTCGCATTTAATGACAGGGATTCGTTCTTGGACGTTACGAATACGTCGTCCGTGTAGGAATCGTTAATCAAATCGTTCAACCCTAGGTTCATTGATGAAGATCTTGCTGAACTTTCCATCACCTGGTCCTTATGCACCTCTCTGGGCAATTCTCGTCCCACCGGGTCCTCTTGTTTAGTCGCTTCCAGGCTGGATTCCAAGGGAACCATTCCCGGCCGGTTTGGTGGCGGCAAGTCACGATTCAACCCTTCCGCATCGTTCAGCGTAACGAGATTGATGGAAGGTACGGCCGTTACATTAATACTGCGGGATGCTTTATTTTTGTAGTCCGAGTCACGGAAATGACGCGAACAGATGTAGTACCGCTTGCGAATGATCTCGATCGGCAGTCCGATGAAGCTGTCGATGCTCAACACCCGCCGCCACTGTTCGGCCCGTTCATTGTCTGACGGGAACTTGTGTACGAGGGTAAACTTTTCGTCCTTGCAGCACGGCACACAGCAGGAGCGTAGTTTGCTCATGTTCTCGTCCGGTGTTCCTTACCACTATAAACCGACCGTCAATCGAACCGTCCCAAAAATTGGTTTACTTCCGAACAACAACAATGTTTCCCGCCGCCAAAACAGCTTGTTTCAGTTCGTATATGTTGTCATTGTTTATGTTGTCGACACCAAGCTTGTTCCTGAACACGCAAACTTTAAGCTAGACGTGTGATTAAACTTTCAATGCAATTCTTTTTAAGTTTATCGAACTGTTACCTTCTAACACATCCATCACGTGGTTATGTATCGTAAATTCACGAAAAATCCGTATGCAAAATATCTTATTTTCGGCTTTTTGATTTGAATACGTTGCAAGACAGTTTTATTGCGAGCATTTTCTTCAAACAAGTAAACATGATTCTTCAACTGTCAACAGCATTCAGTATGAAATTCTGTCACTTGGGTGAACAGTGAAATGGAAAATCTACAATCGGTCACATTTCTAATTTGCTTTTCCAAATTTTTTATTGTTCCAATGCTGGAAAACATCTCATTTTTGTTGAGAATAGCACAAAAATATTTATTTAATCAGAAAAGGCTAAATTATTTTAATTTTGTAAAAAATTAAAATCTTATTTGTGCCTCAAAATTTCACCCAGATGTCCGAACCGATGGCCAGCACGGCACCCTTTGTGAGTGGATGATTGATGAAGAAAAAAAAGCTATCAAACTTCCAACATTTGTGTGGCTGTGGAATTACTGGCCGCAATAGGCAGAAAGCGGGTGTTAGCGAGCGATATTCAGTGACCGACCGGATTACATTACTACCCCGCAGCAGCACAAACACGGTTGCCCCATATTTATCAACGAGGTGCGTGCGTATGGGAGTGTATTTGCGTATACGTGTGCATATTTGTTGTATGTGTGCTGAGAATAGATAACGCGCCGTATGTGCATATTTCTTTGCCCCCGTGTCATATGCTAGAGCCAGGGAAGCACGGGATGGTCAAACGCCGAAGGTCCGTCTAGATTCTGCCTAATCGTAATGGTTAGCTGCTTTAGGGTGGTGCATATAAAGTAAGCAGCGCGTACACGCAAGAAGTGTGGTTACGGTACAGGCAGGCCACAGGACGGTGGATTGTGTGGGAAAAAACGAAAAAGTGAGATATTTCCTTCCGAAAGGCGTAAAGATAGAGTGTGTTTGTGTGTGTGTGTGTGTTTGCGGTGCTGGGATGTGCGGTAGATCAAGACAAAAATGAAACAACGTAATCCACCGTCATCGCGGTTTACTTCGAATCCCAGTTGCTGGCCCACCTAGAAAAAAAGTGACGTATGAAAAGGAAGAAGTGCAAGAAAACATTCGCCTCGAATTGAGATTTGTCAATGCAATGTGCGGGCAAATTTTCCAACGCACCAAATCTTTGCTTCCGATCGTATATGATCTTGATCTGTACGATCAGCGCGTCCTCCAATCGTGTTCCGTGTCCCTTCTGGCTTTCCTGCTCTATCCCACGCACCGAGTTCCGGTCCGTCAAGGTCTCATTGTAGCTCTTCCTTTCCCACACGCCCTTATTCACGGATAGCGCTGCCGCTGGTGGTGGTGGTCGTCGGCGGCAGCAGCAGCAACTGTCAGTGTGTGTTTTTTTTTTAGCGAACACCAACTCTCGGATGGAATGATCTCGGTTGCTGTGGTTGGAGCGAGCGTGATGATTTAACGTCGCGTTGGGCAGGGAAGCGGAGCATTCATAGTGTCACCTGCAATACCCGCCCATCCATGCTGGCTCCTATCGCCCACAGATGAATGGCCCCGAATGACGGCACATGACACAAACCTTACCCCATGCCACGGCTTTTCTTGTTGATGTTGATGTTGGTCGGAAAATCGCAACCGAGTGCGTTTGTGCGTACGTGTGTGTGTATGTGTATGTGTACGGAATTTTCTTCCAAACAATCCCCAAATCTAGTGTGCCAAGAAACAGTGAAGAATCGCACAAGGGCCGACTCCCCCGTGATCATTCGCAACAGACGTCAAAGTATCCGCGACTACATTCGCTTGTGTGTGTTTGTGTGGGTTAGGTTGAAGTGTGTTTTTTCTTCTTTTGGATCGTTCTTCTACCCCGTGCGCGATGCGTGTGTGTATTTCGATCGATGACGTCGATGCTTGGTTGAGTCAGCACCCCCCGCAGGGTTACGGAAGGAATCAAACGAAACAGGCAGGGGGGAAAGTGGGAAACGAAACGGTAGCAGGAAAAGTGTAATTTTGTTTCCATTGAACACATCTTTTTTTTTGCAATTTGCTTGCCAGCAATATTATGGTTGTGTTGTCTATTTGTGTGCGCGCACCAATACGTGAATGATCGCAACAACACCACTGCAAATGAAGGAGCATAACATTGTGCCGATCAACATTGATTTGGCCACCGTATTGTGGGATGCGATCGTGCGGGGCGCACTGCACACGCGTATGAGCGATGTGCACTGAAACTGCACTGCGGAAGCAGTAGCGCGGAGAAAGTTGAAGGTGAAGAGACATCCCACCACCCGCCGATCCGTCTACCGCGCTGGAAATCGTTTTTTTTTACAATCCGTTTATGCGGAACCTTAAACCCCGTGTTGCGTGTGTCATCGCGCCCTGGGGAAGTAATGGATTAAACTGTGGTCAAAACGGGCGGAAGGAGAAAAACATCACCAGCACACCAGCTTCGGTCTGCGCAATGGAAGACAAATAATTATGATTCATCCATCACCATCGACCCTGCGGCTGAGAGACCCCCATAAGGTTCAATAATTTGATTTTGATCAAGTAACTTCAATCCGCCCGTGGAGGGAGGCAGAGTAACGAACAATTGGTTGCGAAAGGATTATTTGTTAGCCGGTCATTGATCGATCGTACGTGGCGAAGGCGCAGCAGTAGTAGTATCATGGTCGAGACGATGACCATTCCCTCCATTATCACGCTAAAGTGCGCCCTTTTGTGACCGGAAAATAACAAACCCAGGAAGTTTACACTCTGCTGCTGCTGCACCGGGTGAAAGTGGGACTAATTTTCATCAATTGATCAATCTCATCATATGGCTCGTTTCGTTCAATGTTAACGTTCCCAGGGCCAACGAAGATCGGTGCCTTTTTCCCGTCTAATTTGCCCATGCCTACTATTGTCCTCCATTCTTCGTCACTTTGCTATGCACTCTTTCTAAATGTCGGCACGGCAGGTTGCGACGGAATGGAAATAAAAATCGCTATCAGCCAAATTCGGCAAAGAAGCGACCGAAGTTTACATCTTTTTGAAACACAGATGTTTAAGGGAAAGGAGTCAGATAGATAGAGAGCGAGAGAAAATTTCGTTTGCCATTCAAGTGTTGCTTTGTTGTCTACTTCCTATTTGCAGGGTGGCCCCCCAAACTGGAAAACCGAGAAAACCGCGAATCAGTGTTGAATTTAATTTTAACCTGGAAAAACTAAATTCTAAAAAATCGGATTTTTTTTGTATCACCTTTTTTGTTCAATATAATCGATTTCACTATCATCTCATATGCATGTTTTCTTCTCCAGATCCATGCTGGTGTGAGAATTTCGAGTATGGTGTACCTACACGTTTTGCGTTGGGGTTCCACAAATAATGCAATACATTGACATAGATGTATCGTGCAACCTTCATCATATAATGGAACTTCTGAACATTGTAAATCTGTTGTGGAACGTTGCAGTCATATAGTCAGGGGAAATTTGCAACTCCACTGTCTAATTGGAGCGTCAACTGGAGAAATTTGGTGTCGTTTTGACAGCTCCAGAGGAAAGTTGCAATTACCCCCTGTCTGCAATGCAATTTTCCACTATATGATTACAAAGTTCCACAACGGGTTTGCAATGTTCCACTATACATTTGCATCACTTCACTGAGTGATTCAGAAGTTCCATAACATGATTCGAAACCCTGTTTTGCACATGAGAAATTGAAGTAAATTGAACCTAGATAAACTAGGAAAAGAATCGGGAAAAACCGAGACAAAATCGGGGTAGTCACCCTGTTTTTGTCTCTAAAACAACCGAACCGCCGTTTCTAATCGTTCGCTATGTTTACTTTGACCTACGCGCCCATCATCAGTGGCGTTGTTTATACTGCCGTTCGCGATGGGGTGCGCTATTTTTGGGACAGTTGGCGAATTACAGTAGCCGAAAGGAGTGAAACTATCTCACTACCAAAACAGGGTGCAAAGCTACGCATACTGCGTTTTGTTAGTACATTCAATCTTCACCCAAGAATGGGACCGGAATTGTGGTGGGATATTACGCTTGTTTTGTCGTTCAATAGTTTGTGCAAAGAGTGTCCCATAGCATCGCAGTAGGTTCAGGAACGATTCGAAAGGAAACACTCTCCACACTCCAAATCTATCTGCAAAATGGTGCACTTTCTTATCTGCCGGTTCGATAGTGATATCAGCGAAAAAGTCTATCATTTTAGTGCTATGTGTGAGTGTGTGCGTGTGTTTGGTATGCGATTGTGAAATTGATGAACATAAAAACACGAACGGTTATCTGCTTACAAAAAAAGTGCTTCTTTTTTTCTTTGGCCGTAAAGCATTATGTGTGTGTATGTGTGTTGTGATTAAAGAGAAGGAATTTGTAAATCTTGTTTTGCTACCGGATGGAGTGGAAATGATAAACATTTTACCAAGAACTTTCAAACGTGGGTGTGTGTTTGCGCCTCGTACATTGTACTGAACGTTCTGAACAATAGCAAAAAGTCACGTATAGAACAGAGAGATAGTAATTTAAATGGGGGGAAATTCTTCCGAACCGCTAATGTTTGAACCAATCACTGAAATGTTAATTTCTTTCACTTATTTCAGGTGCTGCATGTAATCAGTCGGAACGTTGACAGAACGCACCGGCGAGCAACACTTTCACCTTCCCCTTCTCCGCTGTGTGAGGCGCACACGACGGACACTGCCAACAACGTGTTTTTTTTGTTGAGTTTTTCACACCCCAAGTGAAACAAACCACCCGCGCGAAACCGACCAAACCGCGGCACCAGTATGCAAGCGATCAAATGTGTTGTCGTCGGGGACGGTGCCGTCGGTAAGACGTGCCTGCTGATCAGCTACACAACGAACGCATTTCCCGGCGAATACATCCCGACCGTGTTCGATAACTATTCCGCGAACGTGATGGTCGACGGCAAACCGATCAACCTCGGGCTGTGGGATACGGCCGGGCAGGAGGATTACGATCGGCTGCGGCCCCTGTCCTACCCGCAGACGGACGTGTTTCTCATCTGCTTTTCGCTCGTGAATCCGGCCTCGTTCGAGAACGTGCGGGCAAAATGGTACCCGGAGGTCCGTCACCACTGTCCGAACATACCGATCATACTGGTCGGGACGAAGCTCGATCTGCGGGATGACAAAAACACGGTGGACAAGCTGCGGGACAAGAAGCTGTCCCCGATCACGTACCCGCAGGGGTTGGCCATGGCGAAGGAGATTGGCGCGGTCAAGTACCTCGAGTGTTCCGCCCTGACGCAGAAGGGCCTGAAGACGGTGTTCGACGAAGCGATCCGGGCGGTCCTCTGTCCGATGATACCGCCGAAGAAGAAACCCAAGTGTAACATCCTCTAAAGATCGTTTCGGTTTCATTTTCCCGTTTTTTTTTAAAAAAGCAAAACCACAAACAAGAAGCAGAAGAAGAAGAGAACAATCGCGCTTTTCCCCTAGCTCTCCTCCCGAACCACCCACCACTCCTTCCATCACCTTCCCAGCCCCCTTACCTGCTCCCGGGGATGGTGTGGAGGGGGGAGGGGGAGTTTGTATTAGGGAAAAGTTCTTCCATGTTCCAGTCACCCTCCTGTTCCTGTGCTCCCACACCACCAGCATCGCTCTCTCTCTCTCCCATGAAAATCGGAAGAAGAAAACGAGAAAAAGAAGCGCAGGACACAATACACGTGCGGAAGAAATCATACAAAATCAGCGCAAACAGAATCCCTCACTCCCAGACATATACAAATATGGCGAAGATGTTTTACCACCCAATATATCTGGACAAAACAAAAAAACATTAATGAACTGCTGCAAATCTGAGGCACACGCGATGTGATCATTGGAAGAAAAATGAAACTCCATCTCCGTTCTGGGAAAACATCTTGTGCTCCCGAATGCCATGCCCGACGCGCGTGAAACGTGAAGCGAGAAAAACAAGACAACAAAAAACCCGGTAGAATGCATTCAAAAATGCGTAGAGAACCTATCATCGAGCGTTATCGTTCACATAAACACACACACACACACATCATTTTATCCATGCGGTCATGCTCATTATCGTCTTTATCATCGTACCGACATGTGGTTGGCGCCCATCGGCCGACTGGCGTGACCTTCCTGTCTGTGTCCCCCGTTTAGTTTGAGTTTTTTTTATTGAGTTTAGTTTTATTTTGTTAATGCCCCATGCCCCCAGGATGGCAGGTAGTTCAGGAGGAACCCGGGCAATGTGTGCAGGGGGGTACGCGCAAAGCTGTGTGCGTGTGTAAGAGAACGTGCCAGTGGAAATGAGACACATTTTTTTGGGACACCGAATGGCAATATCCTCCACATTTTATCCGTGTTACCGGTAGCAGATCTTCGGCAATAGGCGAACAGTCTCGGCCTATATCATTTCCGCACCTCATCATGCACCGCAAGATCCTTGTCGGATAGTGCGCACACACACACACACCGTATGGTTGGTTTAGTTCCAAAGGTAATTAAAACTAATATCTGCCCCCTCAATTTGCTACTGCTTGGTTTAACTCTCCGTGTAGCTATTACTTTCTATTTCTAAATTGTTAATCATCATTAGTGTTTCCATTATCGTTCGTTTCTTCTTGCTGCACACACGCACGTTCGTTCCCAGTTGCATCTAAATCTGGGTCAGTTTGGTGCATTAACGCGTCACGAATCTGCAAACAAAATTCCCCGGTGGATTCCGCGAGTTATTGGAAAAGCTCACGAAACGCAAGAAGATTTGCTTGCGAAGCGAACTTTGGGTCCGATCCGACGACACGCAGACTGTTGGGTGGGCTTTCTCCTTGTGTCTTTTTTATAGTTTCGTTAGCTGGAAAGTGATCAAACGTTGCGATAAGCGCTTCCGGGGGTTTCATTGCTTCAGATGAGGGAGCTTCTTTTCCGGTCGTATGAGTTCGGTATTAGTCATTGACGGGCGGGTGGTTTTCTTGCCTCTTTGGAAAAAAATATACATTGAAATTGAAGTGTCCAGTCTATTTGGGGCAAATAATTCAAACATGAACACTCACGAAACGAACGAATGAATGGGGACGCTAGACTTTTTTTTTACCCATTTTTTATTATATTATTTCACTTGCTTAAAGCAACCGTTTTACAAGATGAAGAAAACTCCATTAATAATTGCTAATATCTCTCTTTTTCTCTTCGATTGTTTTCAGATAAACTTTAAAGGATCAATCTGCTTCACACATACTCCGGTCCCGATCATGCAAACCAAGGCACGAGCAGAGAGAAAACATGGCAAAAAGAGGATTTATGTTACTGAACATACTCTCTAAGGGAACCATTCACAGTTCTATTAGGTCACTGATATAAAGATATATTAGTACTCTCGCCACTCTATAGTCATTTTGATAGAATTTGAGGGCAGTATCACTAGGGAGCACAAATTGTTCACATCATTCCCATCGTTACAGGGTTGGTGTGTTTGATATTTTAATGCTACAGAGCAGATTATTGTGATGGAAGTTAATGATTTTTTGCGTTGTTATTCAGTTTAGGAAAATAAGGCTGAATATTGTCAGATTTTCCCTACCGGCAGAGATTGTGAAATTAATTTTAATCCGTTGCGTATAGCTGGCTAGTAATGCCTGTGTTTGGCTTCTTGTCCCATTGCATTATTGTGCGTACTTCGTATCATTAGGAAGAAAGTACATTTTGTATTATTTTATTTTATGTTTTTTGTTTCTTTTATGTCGTGTAGTTTTGTTTTTTCTTTATGTGTTTAACACACCATACAATACCGTCATGCGTTTCTCATACATTGTACGAGAACAGTTTTGTTCTTACGAAACCCGAATGCATTTGTTGCTACCGTTGTTTGTTCGCTTTTCTCGGTTCTTTCACTTTCACCAACAGAGTCTGGAGGGTGTAGCAGTGGTTCGCAAACAAACACAAAATCAAACACATCTGTTAACGGTCCAATCTGGGAGAGAGGGATAGGTGAATGCGCTAGATGTGGAGTAGGAGGACTTAGGAAGGAGAGTTAGGAATCGGGCTACTTTAGTGCACTCTAGTAAAGAAAACCGACCGATGTGCGACGGCGTGAGTGGGTGTTAGAGTTTCAGTTGGAACGGGGTGAAGACAAACCCTGTTATAATTACACTAGAGAACGGATAAAACGAAATGCATATATACAGGAGAGGGCGCAATGCAGGAGAGTTATTACAGAAAGCAAAACCTAAAATCAAACAAACTATGTAAGATAGGTATGTGTGCGTGTGTGTATGTATGTATGTGTGTGCGTGCGCGCGCGTGTGTGTGTGTAAGCCGTATATACGCAAAAAAAATCGAGATCCAAAGGACAACGCGCGTCTGCTGCATGCGTGATGATTGTTCGTTAGAAATAATGGCATATAAGCGTTAAACCCATTTACAAATCGAATCACGATCATACGATCATACGAGCCCTGCAGTTATAGACACGTTACACAACAACTCGGATGATCTGTTTCTCATTCATCCGACGTGTAACTCCGGGGGATCCGGATGGATAATGTCGAATATGCTTCTTCTTCTATTTTGCCAACGGTTGTAGTGTATGATCGGTCCGCAAAGGCTTTTATGCAGGGATCGTTTTTTATCGTCTTGCTTTTAACGCACGTCACAATGTTGCCACTATTTTCTCGCTATCACGGAACAATCATTTACGGTGCACAGCTCTTTGGACAAAATCCTTCCCCAGGAGGCAGAGAATATACTCGTTCAGTTGCTTCTCCAAATACCCCGTAAAAAAGGAAAACAAAACAATGGGCCATAGGCAACAGCAACAAAAATATTCGGAAAATCCGTAAAAAAAAACGTTTTGTCATTTATGCATCTGTTTTATATGTTCTCTCGCACTCGCCGCGTAAAAAGTGTATAGATGTTTTGTTGTCCTGCTGCGAATGCGCTTTTTGTAAACGCTCTGTGTGTGTGTACGTTCTGTGTGTCTCTGTGTGTTTTTGTGCTGCTCTTTATATGGTGCAATGCACAACAAACCGCGTGCTCTAAATCGCGTAAACACAGAGGAATAGAAAAAATAAACTAGTGGCAAAAGATCGAGTAGAGAAAGGAAGAAAACTCCGTAACCAAAATAGCTGTAAAAGTGCGATCGAAAAACACACACACGCTCTAGCGATAGCAAAAGTAAAAACTGTGTAAGAAAGCAACAAAAAAAAGTATCCTTTCCGGGTGGGGGACACGTTTGCAATGGTAAAAATTGTACCTCGAACGAACAATTCTTACGCAGAGGGTGCAGCAGTAGAAGATGAACACAAAGAGAGGATGGAGAAGCGGAAACTTTATAACAAAGTGTAATGCATTAATATTAGGTAGGCTGAGATATATAGGCATGCGCTTTTCCTGCCGTTTTTGTTTTCAAAAAACTAACAGATGGGAAAGTGTAGATTAATACAAGTAAACAAACAAACAAACAAACAAGAAAAAGCTCCCTCATTCTCCTCCTCCTTCCCCTGTCAGCTAGGAACAGATTTATACAAAAAGCGAGCGAAGAAGAAAATCCCCAACAGAGCGAAACATTGTACACACCACATTGTCCTTCTGACAGAAAACACAATTTTTCCGAAACTAAGAGTAAGTGTAAGGTGTGTCAAAAACAAAAAAACAAAACGATGTTTTAAAAAAAGGTGACGAGAGGGAGACAAACTGCTGGTCCCTTCTCGTTCGGCACAAGTGGAGCTATCAGCCCGCAAGATATGGAACATGATCGTTAAACAATTAGAACGTGTAAACGCTCCCCGTATATACAGTTCACGCTGGTTAGCCGTACTTTAGCCAGCTTCAACTGTTTTTCCCCCTTTCCTTCTTTCCAGCGAAAAAAAAGGTAAAAACGAAACATCGGAACGTTTAAAAAAAAACAAGGAAACAAAAACAAAACCAAAACGGACAAAACCCGCTCTAGGGGAGAAAATGGAAACACACTCACAAAAACAAACCAACAAAATCGTCATAACTAACAGCTCTATAACTTTGTTGCAATCAGAAGCAGAAAACAACACAATATACAACAAGGAGAGAATGAAGCAGATACCGAAAAAGAAGAAAAAGAAAAAAAACGCAAAGGCCGCAGGTGTGCAGTTTGAGAGAAGCAAAAGAATTATTGATATAACACTTTTTAATAAGTAATGGATTATTATGATTATGATTATTATTATTATTATTGAGTAATTAATAAAACAAAGATAAAATACTAAAACAAAACGTAAAGGTTTATCCCGTCCACCAAGATGATTGGCCCAGCCAGGTGGTGTGTTATCGTTCGAGGGGAGAAAATTGGAGAAAAATTGCATTTTAACCTGTGTTTTGTTTTTGTTTTTATTACGTTTTGCTTTCTTTTGTATTTCAGCTTCTGTTTTTCTTTTACCTATCTCCCGTGGAAGTTGTAGCGCAACGTGTCCCACCGTTATCATTAGTCATCGCGATGATCCAATCGTGTCGCCATCATGAAATCGTTCTGCACATACTTTCCATCGCTCATCAAACCATCATCATACGGTCATCATACGGACTATTGGAACAGTTTGCCTTCATTTATCATACACACAGACACATAGATTGACACTCAGGACGTATAGGAGAGATGAAGATGCCTTCGTCCAATAGAAAACTGCCTCCCCCAGAGAATGTTTCGCGTCTTTTCATCCCATACAAATCGGGTCTTTGCTCTACCATAGTGCTAAGTTACGCTAACGCCATCTTAAAAGACCCGCTAGCAAAAAAAGGAAGGACGAATCTGCCAAGTAATTGTATGTTTATTTTTCTGTTTTCTTTTCGATTTGTGCACCCACATACCTACCGGCTTTCTTCACCACACCACACTATTCATCTGCGCCCTGCGTAGGCCAACCATTGTGGCGTTTGTTTTCGTACTAGGCAGCACCGAAACGCCTGGGAGGAATGGATGATGAAGGTAGTGAGCGTTCTGGAATGGAGGAACCTCGACCAGCCGGAATATGGAAGGATCGCATCAACCTTGGGGCCGGCGAAGGCCACCACGCAACATCAACTATCAACGCTGAATTCAATGTAGCACAAAGCAAAACATCACTATATAACGTATTATTCGCACTTTAGGGCGTTATTTACCCATCCCTCTGTACTGTTAAATACTGTTTTCCGTGATTCTAAATCTAACTAACTGTCTGAAACATAATGGGCTCAAATTAAATTGGCTCGACACTAGAGGCGCCTGTAGCAATAGGAAAATGTACTGTTGGGTTTAGTTAAATTTTATTGAAGTTTGAATAATAGTCTATATTGTTGTCTTTGTGTTATTTTGAAGTGTGTCGAAAGTTTCGAGGAATAGGACCAAATCTCTGAATTAATCCTAGTTACACATACTGCTAGGAAATGATCTAGGAACAAGATATTGCGGTACTTTCAGGAGCTACAAGTTCAGGACACATACATCATTCGTGATACTAAAGTTAGTTACTATACGACTACTAATTTCACAATAAGATATTTAATTAATCTTTAGTTAGAATACTTTGGGTTTTGATTGAGATCGGAAGTTGTATAGGTTATAAAACTGTGATAACTATCACTAGAGCACACCAGCGGAAAAGAAAACATAACGAAATGCTTAACAATCGCACAATTTTATGCAAAATTTCGAACGTACATTTTTTCAGTTTATTTCACTTAAGAACGCATGGTTTAAAGTTACTCATGACGGGTGGGTCATGTTACGAAAATGACATTAGAATTACTTCTCCTATTTTACTTATATTAAGTTACTTACTTAACTTAATATTATTTTCGATCTCTTTATCACTCGGCCGAGGGGATAGCGAAGTCTTCACATGGCAGGACTGGAGATCAAATTCCATACGGGGTTCGTTCCTCTCCGTAGTGATTGGTCAGTCCCCATATCTACGGTCAGTTCATATCTATCCAACTACGTGGTATCAGTAAGTCTAGTAAGCCATTACATGGCTGGGCTTGACCAAATAGTTAAAGATACTCTTCAGGGCATAGAGTTTGTTTGAGTATGTTCTGATTTATTAATTGATTTATTTATTCTAATGTTTTAGTCACTGCGTGCTTCTACTCGATCCGAGATCGCAGCTGAAAAATCAACTGACAGCATACTATTATTGAAGCTGACAGCATTTTTGGTGCGAAATTTCTCTGCTGCAATGCAAATAATTTTAAACTGCGAAAATTTATTGCCGGCCTATGTTTCAAATATGGCGTACAACGAATAGTATTAACATTATTGTTTTTTGTGACGATTGTACACGCACGTAGGTATTCTAACTTGAATCAATGCATAATGAGTATTATTGACATGGCATTTAATTTCAGTTGTTCTTGTTTATAACAATTGGAGGTTTACCAGGTATTTTACGACGGCATTTATTTTCATGCATGTAAGCTGCCAGCGTGAGAAATAGATTGTCACACTTCGCTAATCCATTTCTCAGCTACGATTTAGAATTGTGTAGAAGCACGCACTCATTACATGTTATTTGAGAGCATTTTTTTAAATTTTCAAAATAATTCCATTTGGATTTAGTATTTAACCTACACCACTAGCTACGAACCGGAAAGATAGCAATACTACATACTGAAGAATAAATCTTCAACCACAAATTAATACAATTTCTCAATATATTGAATAATACAAACCCGGAAAAAATATCCTTCCTTTCAACCGCAGTGTTACTCATTTCATATTTTAAATATTGAGAACGAATGCTCCACAGCATCTTACTATCTAGTAATGAGCCATCACTATCGAGGCTTGCTAGTGAGAAGAGAAAATTATCAACACACAGCACTGACAGCAGAGCAACAACAATCTCGGTACAGCATCTCCTGCATCTCCGGAGAGTGTATACTAAACGCAGCAGCCTGCTTGCCCGGGAACAGCGAGTCCCGCGTAGGTCTCTCTCACTCTCCACGCCAAACTTGGAACGGGAGATGCGTGTCTCATTCTCGCTCTCGCTTTCTCGCGCTACTCACATCTCCTCTACCGATGCCGTTTCTACAGCAACAACGCGTACGCGCGATCCTAGGTTGGATGGAGGCGCCCGATGAAAAACACCCAAGCGGCAGTAGTGCCCGTGATAGATGTGCAAAGGACACGGTCGGTTTAATTTGGTGTGCGTTTGCTCTGCTGCGTGTGCGGGGTGCGGTCAACAGCCAAAGGATGTGCACGGTTGCACTGGCAAAACAATCGTGAAAACGGCTACTACAGCGGTCTGTTACGGCCAATTGTGAAATTGCCGAGCGTGCGTGTGCGGGAGTGTCTTGTCGTGTTTTTTTTTAGAGTGCAATGAGCTTGACGGTGTGTGCAACGCAACGGTAGTGAAGGTGTCTGTGAATACGAAAGAAAAAAAACCTCCCTTCGAAAAAGCGACACGCAGCATCATCAGATTTGCTGTGTAGTGAAATTGAAATTCTAAAATATATTCTAAGCAAGCGGGGAAGTGTTCAGTTCATGCAAATGGTGCGCGTTTCCGTGTGTTTGTGTGTCTGCTGTGTGTCATTTAACAAGGAATACATCCTGTCGGTGTGATTTAGCGTCGTTTTGCACGAATAAGGTAAGTGCTAAGCCATTATTATTCACAATGAATACTCAGCTGTCCCAATGCCCATCCTCGGAAGGGAAAACCAGTTCAAGGATATATAGGGACGGGCGCAGAGAAGTTTAAGATTTTCACCACAGCACACTACGTTCATCGCCATCATCATCATCGTTTTCATCCGCAAGCTTGGGTGTGAAAGAGAGCAAAAGCTTCGAATGGAATGAGACACACACATACCATATTGAAGGAGAGAACGCAAAAGCTCATCAGGACATAACCTTAAACTAACCACAATTTCATCCATTGCTTACCGCTACTGCTGCTCCTCCTTGCCCATTTCCCAGGGAGCTGAAAAACGGAAAACTACTTTGACGGGTTGACGAGCAACCGGATTCATCGAGTCATTCCGGTAATTAGATTAATATCTTCATTCAGCAAAGTTTTCCGTTTTGCTAAAGGCAGCTCAAGCAACCCGGCGGAGGAGGATGAGGAAAGGGCAGCCATAAATCAATGTCCTGTTCGAATCGGGTTTGTCCGACTTCGTCACCCGGTTTCGTTTATCATTGTCTCGTTGTATCCTGATATGGTTACTGGTCGTGTAGTTTTTGTTGTAATCTCCACCATATCGTGTCGTTTTGCTCAATCTTTGGATGAGTGCAGATTTGTTCTCTGGACGTATCCCTTGATCACTTTAACAAATAGCATCTGTTCTTCAAGGTGGTAACAATATCTAAAACCAGTGTGAAACATCTAAAAACGTTATATGAAATATCGGTGATGTTCGGATAGTATAGGTCAATGGTGACATTTCGAATGTCTCTTCAACACTTCGAATGTCTAAACCAGTTTTCAAGCAATTACTAGTTAGTAACTTTCTGTTATAAACATTCCAAGAATTCATTGTTGCGTAATTTTGCCATCTTGGTCTAATGTCCCTCATTTCTCATATTAGATTCGACAACGTATGATAGTGAACTAAAGTATAAACTAAGTATAACAAAACAAGTATAACAAAAAACGATTAGTAATTTCTTCATCTTCGTTTAAGATAAATATAGTTGAAGAAATGATATTCATCCACCTGTTTCCAAGACTCCAGCCATTGATAGCATCTTGACCCGAAGTTTAGACCACATAATGTGTTTTTTTTTTTTATTCATCAGTTACGGCCAGGCCGTATTGCTAAACCACATAATGTGTTTATATGTACAGATTAATGCTTGGACCACACAACTGATATTTTTGTTATGTTCTCTATAATGTCAAACTTGGTTTACAATGTCTCTAGAATCGGTCGAATATAGTGATCAGTGATTCGGTCTGCAACATGCTCGGTAAAATATCAAATGACGTCAGTCCCAATGAAAACAAATACTTAGACCAATGTCTGTCAATAAAGTCTGTAGTTGTATAAGATCTGAAGAGTACATTGCTCAAATATTCATACAGCTTGCACTCTACACCCAATACCTCATAGTTTCGTTACGGACATTGTAAAAACATTACAAAATTTTCTAGGTTCATTATTTGATTTTTTTAACTTAATAGCTTAAGAGTGTTGAACAAAAAAATTGTAGAAGAATTTTATGTAGCAATTTAAAATCGTTTCTTCATTGTGATATTCCGATCGACAATGACCTCGTTAAAATATTTCCCTTATTTTACTCAATGTCTTCAGACGCAACTCGAATGAGAGCTAACGTATCATTAAATTTTCATAATTTTCCAAACAAAATTTCTTCCAAAATTACACTGTCTGTTTGTGCTTCTCTACCGTTTGTGTATCTTTGTAATATACCGCCACTGACTGGGAAAAAAAATTCAAGAGTGTTCCCCAACAAACTCCATACCAGACCGAAGCATTTGGACACGCGAATGCGAATTGTTGTTTGATGCTATTATAATTATTATACATTTCTTTTCCACGTGTGGTTTTTTTTTAAATGTTGGTTTTCTATTTGTTTTCGCGTTCGCACACACTCCGCTCCAATTACACCACCTGTTCTGTGACGGGCCTCGCCATCTCGAGCGCTGGCGCCAGACGGATCATCCACCTGAGATCAACGTAAACGTAACGTTGCGAAATTTTTGATTTTTGGCAAAATGTTTCAGTTTGGAACCAAAAAGAAAAGGAAGCGAAGAAAAATCAGCCAACACTTGCAATCTTCAAAAGATGTACCGAAATCATAACAAAATGGTCGATCAAGTGTATGATCGCACATCGGGCGAGTGTTGTTGTGCGTTCGCATCGAAAATGGTCTAACAATTAAATCATGATCCTCGCAGGAAAAAAAAACCCTTGTGACCGAGTTTATGAATGCGTGTCTGTGTGTGTATGTAAAGGGGGTAAATAGTTTTTTTGCTTGGTTCACCTCTGCCTTTGTGAATGGCAATGATAACGCTTACTCTCGGCGCTTCAACTTCGATCTTGATATCGAGTGGCAAATAGAAAAAAAACACCCTCAACTGCCACAATCTAATGCAGGTGCGCATACACACAATTCCTCTATCTATTTTTAATGGATGTTTTATATAATTGGCATTATGGTTCGGATTGGAGTCGCCACACAACTGCATGATGGATCTGGACCGTGCCGATGGTTCCATGCGCTGGTTACGACCGAGCAGCGGATGACATGCACATTGTGTCGGTACCGCATTGTGATGAATTTGTTTTCTTTCTTAATTTTGTTCAATTTTTTAAATAGGAAACCAGCGCAAAGAAACGGGGGTGGTGAGGTGGTGTTGCTGCTATTGTTTATGTGCAGCACCCACCCGACGCGGTTCACGTGATTGCAGTGATTAATAATATTGTTATTATTTAATATACGATGATGGAAAGCGAAACAGAAGAATGTTGTCGCTTTGGTGGGTGTAGGTGTATCTATTTTTGCATCAAAACCGCGTGGTTGATGATGCAGGTCAAACACTACATTATATTCAACGCCATAGACGCGTAAATGCGTGTGGGATGCAGTTTGTTGGAGGCATGTAATTTGTTTAGCGATTCACAACGCTTCCAGAACGACGTAAGAGTAAGCCGAGCAGCTTCCCGATCCATCACATGGTGTGAGGTATAGCTTCAACATAACAAACATATTTTAGATCTAGAAAACTGTCTAGCACATTTTTTGTGTTAAATTTTATCTATTGTTTACGATACTTTAAGTATACTCTTTTAGGAGTTATGGGGTTATGTCCTGAACTTAAATTGCCTGGAAGTATGCAAGTACTAGTAAGTTTTATTAGTATGAAAGTACGGCCAGAGCGGCTTTACAATACATTATATGGTGTAGAGTATAATTTAAACATATCAAAAATAATATATATTAGGAAAACGTCAAGTAAAAATTTTCTGCAAACGACAAAGATTTTTTTATAGTGCCATGGTATAACGTGCCAAAATTACTTTCTATTTAAACTACCTTAATTAATCATGAGCTCAAATCGCCTGAAACTATGCAACTACTGTTAATTTTTATTAGCACCATAGTATAGCTGGAGCAGCTTAACGATTAATCATATGGTGTGAAGTATATCTCAAACATATCAAACATATTACGCACTTATAACACTTTTTTCATGTTCAATTTTGTGTCGAAAGGTTCGTGGCACAATGTGTCAAGATTACCTTTTCGTTAATACTGCTTTAAGTATACTTCTTTATTAGTAGTCTTAGGAATACTTTGCATAATATGCTTTCCGGCGCTTTTATGTTGACCGATTGCGCATGGTGGGATTTATCTAATTGGTATGTATGTCGATATGACTATCACAATATCGATAAAATATCATGACACTAAAACTACCATTCTTATGTACAGGCAGGGAAAATCCATAAATACATGTCATTCTTTCAAATATCGGCAAAAGACCGAAAGAAGGCTTTTGCTTCTTCGATTACTAATGCAAATTCGCTGGTGATCATTCCGCTGGTTGGCCAAAAATACAAAACAATGACAAACACATAAAATGTTGGGTTTTGATGGGACTTTCGAACATGACCTGTTACAGAATAGTTGTCCCTATTATCAAACATAAACAATTGCTCTACAACACTTGCCGAAGGTTTTTTTTTTGCCTAACTTTACACTCAGTGTTAACCGTGTTTCAATCGGTTTCGGGCAAAAAAAAGCCCTCTCCTCACATCATGCAATTAACCCACATGCACACGGCCATCGATATTCAGGTGAATGAGCTGATCCATCCTGGTGGGCGCCAGGTAAAAGGAAATGAAAATTACTTTCAAGCTTTACCATGGTTTCCTTTTGATTTCTCTCTCTCTCTCACCTCACGCTTGGGTGTTTTTAATCGACGTCCGCCGGTCTTTCTCTATCAGTGTTTTGTGTGCTGGGGGTGCATTAATTGAGGTGTTCTTGCGAGGCAGTGGCATCTGACCCGATATCTGACCGTGAGCATATATATCAGGAGCACGCTGAAAATCCTAGTTTTGTACCTTCCAATTGAAGGAATAGTAATAATAATGGAATAGCAGTGAATGGATTAATTGTGCCGATAAAGTGGTGTAATAGGAGCATTGCAATTACATCGCACGATTATGAATTGGATTTTAGTTGTTCATCCTGTAACTCCGCACATAATTTGAAGATATGTATGTGTAATGTGTATGCTTATTGAAACTATAACGCCGGTAAGAAAGAGTGGTTGCGTTAATGCTTCTGAAAAAATTACTAAAAAATCGCATTTTATATTGTAGTTCAGTTTTAATGAAGCGGTCCGAAGATTAATTTAAGTAAAAAAATTATTCGGTCTCTAAGTTTTTCTCTGAAGTTTTAAAGTATATATTGCCGTAATAGATAGTGGAAAAATTGTCTTTAAATTAAATACAAAATTTACTACGAGATTTCGAATTTTATCCGATCATCGGGCTAAAATTATCTTCAAATTAATCTATACTTGCTTCCGCTACGATTGCCTCCCCTCCCGAAGGGTTTGTCGAGAAAGTACCAAACCATAATTAATGGCGTTGCATTTAGCGGCTACTGGGCCCACGGGGCGCACAGGATGAACCATCAAACACGTTTGCTTCCGGTCAATGAATGATAGTCGATAAGAATTATTGAACCCTCCAACATGTGAAGCAGAACAAGCGGATCATTCACTTCTTTCGGAGTCAGTCGCTCCAACACTGAACTTAACGTTTCATCTAACTCCCACCACGTCCCGCTCGTTTTCTTTTTTCCTTCCACAGACATGAAGATCGTTCTAATCTTTATGTTTTATTTTTTTTCAATGGAAAAGAGCCAAGAGCGAGCCCAGTTTAATGTGCCGGACTTTGTCCGGGGAAACGTTTCCCAAACCCGTAGGGCTGATAATGGGGTGCCTTTTGCTTTTATGCATGTATGGGGCCCGGGGTATTGGTTTTTTTATGTCGGATCATAGAGCATAAAGCAATCACTCTCGAATGTATGGCCACATAGGTTTAGAAGCATACTGTATACAAAAAAAAACATAGAAGAAACTTCAGACCACAACAGTTGGGCTGATACGGGTGGTCTATATGCTTTATCACGTATTTTTCTCCCCCCAGATGGGTTGATCACATGTTTTGGTTCCATTTTCTGCTGGGTTTTTTTTGTTTTTGTTTGGTGAACACTCGGTTTTGGTTGATTTTTTTCTACTCCAGCTGCATTTCAGATGCAACCAAGTGGGGTGGTGATACCGTTCGGTTGAATGCAGCGTTTGATTGGCCAATCATTATGCTTCGAGAGGTTCGATGATGGGAGAGGGCTTGTTCCCACTTCAACACACGCCCAATTGGTTCGTTATCAATGCACAAAACCGTCCCTTATAATGGGCTCAATTAGAAAGTGAGAAGGGTATGAATGAACTGATAAGCAACGATGGTAAGCAAAACTAAAAGAGAAAAGTTTGCGCCTCTAGCGTCGTTTCTGGATTTTTTATAGGGAAATTCAATTTGAAGAATCAGTTCATTTAAAAATTTGTTCGAATATTTTACATTGCATTGCTAACGAAAGGGGTTCTTCTTTAAATAAATAAATTTTTCATTTTCGGTTCTTAGGAAGTGTTGCGTGAATCTGATTCAGATTAATGATTCAAAATGAATCTCCTAATTGTTTGAATCTATACTAGAGAATCATTAATCTTCATAAATTAATGAATCGTCAGAAATTTATGATTTCTCGATGAATCCTCTAAGTTTCCTTAATTCCGTAAAATTCCATAATTATGTTTGTGGATTCATGAATCATAAGAATACACAAAATTATGGTGATTCAAGAGTTTTTGCAGAATCAATTAATGATTCACTCATGGAAGAATGAGATTCGTGTGAAAGATTCTTTTCAAAATCTCAACGAAATTCCACACTATTCGTGGGTTATGATGTTTTTCTTTCATTGCAGATATTAATTGATATTATTCTCTTTTTGTATGAACAAAAATTCAAACACTACCGATGTAGGCTACAATGTAAACAATAACCAAAATAATGTGAATGTTATACATCCGCAACCATTTTCCCTAATCATCCGGATGGACGCTTATCGGCACTAGACACACTCATAAAACGATCCATCCGCGCACCGTGACGTGTAAGTAAGTGAGGAAACGATGAAAAGTGAAAACATAAAAAAACCCTGGGCACGGGATTACAAAGCGCAAGAAAATCTCATACCATCTCTTCCGTTCCGTACCGGATGGACGCAATTATTCACTTTTGCTGTGGCTGCATGAAGGATGGACTTTCGGGAGGGATGCATAATCAAAGCAAACCACCCAGTCTAGAACGAAGGCAATATTGGTACGAACGAATATTTTTATCGAGCTAGCTACGAATCAATGATCTATTGAATCAATTTTGCTGGATGGTGTTTTCTTCGTTGGTTCGAGTAAGAGGGTGCTTTTTGTTGTTGCTCAGTGTCAATGAACGTTGCACTATATAATTATCGTCTATGATTATTATTCCTGTACGTCCAGTGAACGATCCACTTGATTTAAGTTAATTTCGTTCGTGCCTTTTTTTTCCTTGTGCGGTTCATCTTATTGACTTCATAATTATGAAAACACTGCCTTCTGATTCCTTTTAACTATAATACTGCAAAATAAATAGTCAATAAGTGTTTTTTTGTTTAAAATATGAGAATATTTACTAGAAAACTTGTGTTGCTTATCAAATGTTTCGTCTAAAAACATTAATTATATTAATTGATGATGCACTTATTCACCCAAGAATCAATGTTAAAAATTAGGTGAGAGATGCAAAAATTTCTTTGACTTGCTTAATAATTACCTCACAGTAATATTTGTTGGAAGGTGATGTGCATTATAAATGAAAATGAACGAGTGAATTTAATCTTTATTATGGATGAGTTAATTTAAATATCGTCAAAGAGTTGTTGCTCATTTAACTTATGAAATATGGCTCTCTGCGCGAATAAGTTATTTAAGTTAAGAGCTTATGTACCATAATTTTTTTTTGGAACCGTCAACTCAACCATGAATGAATTATTAAAGTCTTGAAACTGTCACTGGATTCTTGAGTTAAATGACTCATTCACGAGTGAGTTGATGGCAACTCATGAGATAAAAACTCAGGAGAATTAGATAACAAATGAGTTTTGAATCATTTTCGTTAGTGAGTTGCTAAACAAAACCATCTCACGTACGCATTGAAATATGAACTCTGCGATGAGTTAGATTTAACTCACTCACTTGGAGTCAATTCAACTTAGTGAGTCCTTATTCCCAACACTAGCGTTTTCGTTTGTTTGTAAACATTTTTTTACACAAACCTGTTGTACTTTTATAATATTTACACATTGAAACAATCCTAAAAATAAGAAATATTTCGAATATTGCTGAAAGCTGATAGTTATTCATAATTGAATGATTAATTTTGCCTAGTCAAACTAGTACAAAAAGCAGATAAAGTAGAATATTTTTTGCCAAGTCTTTTAAGCGCAAATCCGGAGATTTCCGATACTCAAACATTTAATCAAAAAGTCTCCCCTATTCATGTAATCGTGGATGCAATGAAGCTTCTTTTTTAAAGCAGTCTTTGGCAAACATACCAGCTACATCAAAACGGAATGTTTTAGTAGGAATGTAAAGAATTGCGCACAGTGCTGAATGTATGTGATGATTGGAGATTTTTCTCAAGATCTGACGATAAAAGACCGTGCTCGGATATTGCCGCGGCGTTGACAGACGCTATTGATTGTTGGTCTTCTTGTTATACAAGCATTTTCCGAGCTACCCGAAACGGTGATGATTTTTCATGGTTTCTGCTCATAATTTGGTGGGTAGCTGGTACGGTGCTACAGTGCGCTTTTGTGGAGTTGCTGTACGATAATTTTTGCCCAACCGCTATGGTTTGTTTGATTCTTGGGGTGGAATACTCGCCCCCTCCCCCTCCCCTTCGGAGCCAGATTCTTTCGTGAAGTATCATCCCAATCTACGGAGACTAAATTATTTAACACCATCTTTTTTTTCCCACTCCGGTGATGAGATTCGTCTATGCTGCACATCGTCTGGCAAGAGGATTTTACCGACGGATCAGACACACATACATCCCGGCTCATCGTTCCCGTCACTGTCGACGGTGTTTTGAATTTGAATGAATTTTTCACCATCCGCCAACACACCGGCTAGACTGTGCGGTGGTTCATCTGCGAGGAATCGCGCAAAGGAAGGCGTAACGCGATGCACCAGACCGTATGTAATCGAGTCGCCCATTGCAACCGGCATCAGCCAATGCCCGGAGGGATAGGCACCCGACAGAAGCTGCCAGCACTGTTTGGCAGGAAAAGCAAGTGCATTGCACCGGAATCTCATTGAGTGTGTAAGAGGAAAAAAAACGTTAGCGTTCCCAAACCCAACGGACCCCCAGTGCAGCGTCTTGTTAAGGGATGCTGAAAAGATCTCAGAATAAGAATATTTAACCCGAAAAAATTGTTTTCCCGAACACAAATACCCGTTTTGCAGCGTGGCTTGCATACTTGCAGGCGTATTTAATTATCGACAAATACGATCGCCCTAAACCGTACGCTCGTTAGTCTCGCTTTAACAAGCCCGTGTCATCTGGGACGAGAAATGATAAGCAGGAAAAGTGCATTAAAAAGTGGCAACCATCGCCATCTTGCCGTCACCATCCTCAACAAAATCCGGCTTTCCACCGGTGGAAGGAAAACTGCACCAATTTCCGCTTCCGGACAGGATTTTCTTCACGCTCACGGATGAAGCTCAACTGGGGCTGGGAACACCAACGTGGCAAACAGGATTTATTATCCTCTATCTCTTTCTTTATGTACCGATCCGCCCTTAAAGTACGCCTGCTCTACCGCCATTGCATTAACGTTTCTAGATCCGTCGTATATTTTAAGAGCAAAAATTTTTTCACGACTTTTAATTGCAACAACGCATCCAAACAACGGCTGAAAGCATAATGGCGGGTGTGAAAGCACCCAGCAACGGTGTTAAGATGAATTGGGGCACCGTGTCTGTGCACTGTATGAACAGACCGACCCAGCTCTGGACACTAACAATGTTGCCCAGTAGTGCATCGAGTAAGCGACAAATGCAAATTGTAGCCAGGGCTGCTGCTCAGCCACCTGCAAGCGGACACGACGGTTCCCCTGGAGTTGCATGAGAGTGTAAATTTTTAATGAAAACCTTACCGTTCCTCTCCACCACATCTCTTTTCGCGCGCGCGAGTGTGTGGGTGGCTTAATTTGTATTGGCACGGAGCCTTGAGCATTATTATTATTAATCACAAAATGTTGGCAATTATGTAGATGCACGGTGGCTGGGCATTCCAGCTGTGCGCATCATAGAGCATGGCTACCATAAAGTTAAAACATTGTTTCGAGTCTTTTCTTTTTTTTGTTCCTACAAATGGAATTCCTACAAACTAGCTACAATTGATGTGCGACATATTTTAATCAGCACACGATGTGATGATGTCAGGGGTTTTTATTCGATTTCCTTTTAATTCTCCAACGCACGCTTCTGTGGAGTCACTTTGTTGGTGGCCAACAAGCTTATCGGTGGAATTTGTTTTTCTATCCTGGCGGGACACAGATGGGACCACACCATACTAAAGGGATGAATCAGTTGATGAATGGAAGAAGAGACACTAAAAAAAAAAGAAAACCCGCCCAGCAAATCAAACAGCGCATGTAATCTGGTGAAGATGATGTAATGTGATGAGACGGAAGTGTATTGAAGTTTGACCCGTTGCTTAAACGTCTAGAAAGCTGTTTGGAATGGGCCCAGTCATCAGTAACTTCCCGCGGTCGAGACTGAAGTCGTGACCAAAGAAGCATAAAGCTAAAGGTCATTAGGCGGAATTCATATCTAGTGCTGCCGAGCAACAAGAAGATAGGAAAGTGATTTTGAAATGGAAAGTTTTAAAGTGTTCCTCTCATATGTGTGGTGAATCATTGATCTTTGGGCTCCATTTGATTCCATTCTCTACCGCTACTGCAGTGTGTTCAGCCAATCATGATCCTAATACATCGTCCGTTATGTTGCTTTATAGACGACGTGGAGTCCTGCGTGGTAATTCTCCGTAATTTACATCACTCAAAGCTCATTGACACACAAACCGAGATATTTGCACAGGACTTCAATTCTAGTCCGCCCTTCCAACTAAGTCGAACAAATTGTTGAAGAGTGTCATCCAAATTATGGTCCTCTTGGTGGAGTTCATCCATCCATTCTGGTCGTGCGGGTAGATCCAGATGCTTAACCTCCATCTGGGGTGGTTAAAGTTCATCTTGAAGCTCACGTAAAGCCAACCTTTAACAACATCCCTTCCAACATTGGTTCTGGGGATTTGTGCCTCCTTTGTGCACTCCATTGCAACCTTCCAAACTACTCGAACGCGCGAAAAAGAAGAACCGATCGGTGGTGACCACCACGATGTCTGGACCGGTGTGAGGATATGTCGCTCTACTTCGAGGTTACTGACACCATGTCCTGCTTCCTTTGTGCACTTACAAACACACACACACACCGACCATCCAACCGTTGCTTAGGATCGTTACTTTTTAGCCGTCGCGTTGGCAGTCGACTACGCCATTTGGAACTGTCGATGGCGTACACAAACACAATCAAGTCACTCATTATTCGTCGAGCAATCGTGTGTCAATCGTTGGAAATAATCGCTCCAAGATGTTCTTCGCCAGGACGAAGCCCACACTTCACACTTCCGACTTGTGGGACGTCCCTAGGCAGCAGGATGCATGGGAACAATGGGCAAAGCATCGGGGAGGAGATGGGTACGTAGAAAACATGGGGAAAAATATAGGACAGCTGCACGGTTTAACCGGGATCATTGCCTTCGTCTTCGCACAAAACAAGGCGCATCGATTTGTCAACAAGGACAAATGGGGATACCTCAAACCCTCACCGGGAGAGCGCTGGTAAGGCTAACGAGTTCCAGCACGAGATTTACCTTATCGTGATGGGGGCAACATGGCGCTACGATGTGGGACGTGGATTTTGCGCCTTCCCTTTTGCTTGTGCTGTTCCAGATGGAATGAAGCAATTGCTACCCAATTAGGGTCGCCGATCCAATTGAGAATGCACAATAAATAATAAAGTGTTGGCACAGATGTCCAACTGGGGTACACTTGTTCCTCCGAGTCCTACGAGGCGTTGCTAACAGTGTGTGTGTGTGTTGGAAGCTGTGCGTTAGAAAATATTGCGCTAATGACCAATTTCTACAATTCTACTTGGAAATTTACTTTATTTTTGTATTTTTGTTCTTGTTTTAATATTTCTGGCACTTTTAAAAGCTGTTCAATTATACAAATAGCAACATAAAAGTACAATATTTTTAAATCCCTGCTCTTTCCCGAAACTGCTTCTACGTCAGTTCTTTTATCTCCTCTCCAGACATACATGCTAGAGATTAGCAATTTTCGTCTGCATCTCGTCTTTGTTTTTTTGTTTCTTAAACTCTTGAAATGAGTTTCTGTCTAATAAAACAAAAACCCACGCCATCCGGTGCCAACTACCCGTGGTACGTCTGACGGGAAGCAGTGGTTCTTTCATTAATTTCATCTCCACTAATTTCTTAACGCGTACACCCTGCTCGCCATGACGGATGTGCACAGAACGAATCTTTCCGGCTCTTGTGGCTTGCGTGGGTGTGCGTATTTGCATGTTAATTTTTGCACAATCCGCCACACATTTAGCAAGAGAGCGAGAGAGAAAGAGGTCCCCTTCTGGCAAGGCGATTAAGCGAGGGCGAATATTGTGTTGAGTTTGGGAAGTATTAACGTGGTTGTATGCAAGTTTTTGGAAATATGATAATTAATTTCTTCCATGTCGCATAAAATGAATATCAAAACTAAATATTTTAATCTAAAAGCTCATATAAATATTTTTAAGGATGTACATTAGTTAATGAAAATTCCCTAATAAGGACCATTTGTTAAGCTCTCTCTCTCTCTCTTTATGAAGTTATCAATATTTAGCATCAAATTACTTGAATTTACAAGAAAGCTATAGTAGCAAAATTGCCAACCGAACACTTTTGAACGGAGTGTCAACCACCTCTGTTAACGGCATTCGATATGTGCCAAGCCACCTCTCTATGTGTCCTACACGTCAGCTCTTCTCCAATTTATTGCGGTCGATATCGGGTATAGCGTGTCTCCTGGGGAATGAGCCCGGGTGTGTCACACCACGGTTCGGGCAATGTGACCTTAGGCTGTCGATGGAGGCAAGCGGTGCCGTAGTAACACGACCCCTGGCCACGATCACGTTCCCTTACGGGTGTCCAGTGACGGGTGCGAAGCTTGTCGAAACGGATCTCCTGCCACCGGTATTTGCGCCGGTGCTGTAAATCGAGCCCCTTTCGGTAGGATCACATCACAAACACATACTCACACTTTTAGGCGAAACCTGTCCTAACCTCCCAGCACAAGAAGCGTTGATCTGATCGAATCGAAAAGGCAGTCTAACGTATTTTTTTTTGCATCGATACACGAGTAGTGCACTGTTTCATCCTCCACGTGCTGTGCCCCATGGTGTTGATGTTCTCTTAAGCCGTTTTATTCACATGTGCATCAGCCGTTCGCTGAACGCACCTAGTACGTCAACGCACCTAGCAATATGCGTTTATTGGAATGTGACAAAAAAATACAGTGAAAACCGCAAGGCTAACAGCACCTTCCGAGTTTCCTGCTTGGTGCCGTGACCAGGAGCGAGCTTGACGCCACCCGGGCAGATCCAATTTCCATTGCACTTTGCTACGAACTCGGTCATCTAATCGGAATCTAATTTTATGCATCCAGCACTAAATATACTGCATACTGTCATGCCACAATCTCTAGTCTGCAAACAAGCGTTTTTTACCCCCCCTGAAGAAGAAA
Source organism: Anopheles minimus (assembly GCA_000349025.1). Taxonomy (NCBI): domain Eukaryota; kingdom Metazoa; phylum Arthropoda; class Insecta; order Diptera; family Culicidae; genus Anopheles; species Anopheles minimus. The sequence goes on along the minus strand of KB663721.1, from coordinate 16,590,583 downwards.
GTCTCAAGTCGTCCAATAACCGTAAGGTCTCTTTTCGAAGCAGAAAAAGTGGCACGGTGTGAAGTTACCTCACACTGTGCCATGGGTGTTATGCTGTCCAGTTATGCTCGTGTGCTGTTACCTGCCATCCTCACCTGCGTTATGGTTTGGTAGTTATAATTGGATTAAACGAAAAGTATTTTTACAACGTCCCGCCACACGGCGGCGGTCGGTATCCGGGCCGCACTTGTTGGACATGGTGTGCTTCCCAACCGATGACGTCTGCAAAACGGTGCAAAGGCAGCAACAGCTACACTGAAAACACTGACCCAATCGATCGATCGAATCCCAGGAATACCGGCTGCACTTTCCACATTGCATAACTCTGCAATGCATCTCGCCCAGAACGTTGAGAACAGGCGTTCCATTAGCCATCCGTTTGGGACGGGTACTTTGCTCGGTCGTCTAATGGGTTTTGGTGAGTGAACACGTCCAATGACGTCATTGGTAAGGCGACATCGTCCCTATCACAAACTCCCCTTGCTCCCTCTACCTCTTTTTGCTGGGAAATGGGAGAGTCTGGCGTCGACGTGAAATCAGGTCATTCGCGCGTTTGATGGAACGGGCAGGATAATTTGCGGGGATTCGGCGAAAAAGCCGAACGCGGCGATCACTCCCAGCATCCATCGTTTCGTCCATCTATCCGTCCCGCTCGGGTGGTTTCAGTCAAAACGAACCGAACAAAAGCTGAAGATGACAGAAGAGGCACGTCAAAGGCTCGAGTCGCCACCGTCGATTTTGACAGCTCCCCAAACGGGAAGAGCTTTCAACTCTCGGCACAGTGTGAGTACGTGTTGAGTGGGCGAACAGCATCGCTCTTGCGCGCTCTGAACAATCTCTGAACGTTCTCCCCAACCGACAGGAGCCCGAAAAAGAGAGCTTTTTGTTGGGAAAATTCGCTTTTACTTATCCTCTCTAGGCGCTCTCCACATCGTGCTCATCAAGAGCGGCTCGAGAACGGCTATTAGCTCCGACAAACGGGTACGCCAGCCTCCGCCAGCTGATTATCGGAAAAGCCCGGCCTTCCCTTCATTGCCCTTTTCCGGGCGTCCCTGGAGTTGTGGCTTCAATCGGGTCGTGTTGTCACTTTCCACACCCTGGTACGGTGGTGCACTTGCCCATTGCACTTACCGTTTAACTTCACTTTCTTTTACCACGCGCGTCATTCATCGCGCTTCCGGGATATGGTGTGCTCTGGCGACCTCTGCATGTAGTACCACAATGATATATGCGCGTGCAATAATGATAAGCTGTATGTAGCCTTCGTCGTGAAGACCGACCTCTTGCAGTGAACGCACCGTCCTCCGGGTCTCTGTTCCAGTGGTTCGATCACGGCCCATATCTGAGTGGGGAGGAAGACAGAAGAATTTGCATAGAAATAACCAGCAGCCGTGAGCATGTGCATCGCGTTCATTGCGGCCTGTGTGACTTCCGCATGCAGCCACCACCCGAAAACTCGTTTGCGAGTGATGCGTTGCGCCTGAGACACAATCGATGAGACGGTCGTTCCCAGGGCCTTTTAAACTCGCTGGGAAGCAGGTGAAAATGGCAAATGTTGCACTAGTAGAGAGTGAAAAGAGAAAAAAAATGGTCGGTGTAAAAGTTATGTTACTCTTACGGCGTGCCCCTAATGTTTCAATGTTGGTTTGATTAATTCATGTACCAATTCGTGTACTGAATGTTTACGATTAAAACAGGGTGGAACGAAGTAAACGAAAATTGCTTTTAATCGTACTGTTTTCAACGCATTGCTTAATTATATAGTAACGTCTTGAAGGCATTAAAACATTCAAGTAAGGAGATCATCATGTGCCGTTCAAATTCAAACATATGACAAACGCGTATTTCTTTAATTGTTTTAAAAGCTTGTTATATATTTTAATTGAAAGGGAAAGTTTTTGGGAACTTTCATTTATTACGTAACGTAGACAAAATTGGATTTTCTACTACCACAGAACCTCCCCTTCTTCTCATTGACTTTAAAATAATACACTTAATTTTAAATATTTTTTCTTTTTTTAGTAACTTTTTAGTTAGTAAGGATGATTAGTAGCATACTTTCAAAATATGGAATTTTTGCAACCTTATCACGACTATTCACGCCTTATCTATTTTGTATATTGTCCATCGTAAAGTCTGTCATGTAAATGTTTATTGTTAACGGGTATCCTTACATCTGACGAATTTCGTAATAATTATCAGTATTGGATTATGTATTTTAGCGATCTTTTTGAATATTTTATCTTATAAATATCTGTTTGGTTGTATCTTACGGTTAAGTCTTAGGATTTCACGATGTTTTTGATACGTTTTAGAGTTGGTGGTATCGAATACTTCATTGCTGTTATTCTACTCATTTCACAAAGGTTTCTACAAATTGAATGCACTAAGTGAGCTACTACTAACAAAGCTGTCAAAATTTGTAAGTGTACAACACAATTGTAACAATTGACGATAATAAAATTTGATTTTTCGTGGTATCAAGGAACTTGTATGAAAAGAACTTCCTCACCGTACAATCGTTACGTAATAAATGGATGTCCCCTTATAGCTGATAGACGCGTTCAAACGCCATTTAATTAGTGACTATGAAAATATTTTTGTTCTGGACAAAGTTAATAAGTGAATGAAACCCCATTTTTAATTTTTATTCGACATTTGCCACAAAATAGTCCTCAATTCGTTTAAAATAAGCGTATGTATGTCGAGTTTGAAACTATGTTGTCTTTTTTACAGTTTTTTTCTCTTCTCTTTTTATCCTTTCCACCATTTAAGTTTTTCTTCACTTACATACTCACTATTCACTTTTTATCGAACTGGAAATAAAAAAAACAGCATCACTTTCCGCTGGTTTCGTTTTTATTTCATTAGCGTTTTATGTGAACCTATACCTTCGGGAAAACAATTTCGGAAGCCAACCGGCTTCCACTCGCTCTCTAACGGCAGCATCGTGGGAGATGAATGTACTACTGTTGCCGATACCGGTTGCAAAAAAACTCCACGCAACTTACACGAAAATGTGTTGTGAAACTCGTTTCCCTTGGTTGGCTTTTTCATCCGTGCACATTTTCCAGCGGCGGGAGTGCGTGCTGCAGCAAGCAAAAACAAAAAAAGAAACGAATCTTCCTTTCCCTTGCCGTACCGTATGTTTGATAGTGAGGATTTTATGTAGGGTATGGGGGTTGTAGTCAACCCAATGGATCTCCCCGAGTGCGGAATTGGCTGTGGCCCAAAACATACAAACAGCGAGAACTGGAACAGCGCGTCGAAAGTGCACATGAAAACAATTAGTGGAGCGCATTGGATGATGGGGAGACCTGCGAACCGAAGCACGGGTCGAATCGGGGACAGGTCACACACCATCCAAATCTATTACGATGTCAAATTGCGACGAAAAGAGAGATCTCGGTGCGATGCGAGTGCGGTGCGAACCGCACATCTGGTGGACAACTTGCACGAAGATCGTTCGGTGCGATATTGCTACGTTTCAAGGTTTCCGTAGGAAGATGGGTACAACCGTGCAGCACGTTCGCTTTGGTTCGTCTTCAGCGCCGCAGGATGTGGCACACACATGGAGATCGTGCCTCGCGATCCTCAAATTTCTGTCGACATAATACCTAATTGGCCCGATGTTGTTTGGTAGTCATCGTCATCCGCATCGCTCCGGTGCTGTAAAAACGGTGACATTGAAGTTTTGAGTGAGTGCGTGTATGTGCGTTTTTTTTCCTCGTAAATTCACGAAAGCTATTACACATGTTAATTTTAACACATCACACGCTGAGTGGTCTATGGGCCCATTAAGAAGGGCTTCAAGGTCCGCATGAATGATGCTGGAACGGGAAAAGAATCTAACGTTCTAAATTGGGTGCTGTTGAGTGATACGTTTATGCAACTCTCGGGAATATTAAAACCGTAGAGAACCATATAACAGATCTCAAGATGTGGTTAAGTACAGTAATAGCCTGTTGAGTACGATCGCTCTTATATTAAAGCTGTCACAGACAGTCACAATCACGTTGTTGTTGCTCTGAATCCTCCAGTGAATTAGGTACATCTAAAGAAGCTGTTGCCTTGCTGCCATTTACTGTAATTACTATCATTATTCAAAGCCTATTCTATCGCTTCGAATGTTTGTTTTCATTCGGACTTGTCTTAATGTTTGTGTGATTTTACGGAAGTCGTAGAACTCCTCTTGACACACGAGTATTTTATACCTGACACGTGACTCTGCTGTATTGCAGTAAATGAATGTATGCAATTATTGGTTTCTGCTATAATTTGATTTGTAATAAGAAGTTCAATTGTATTATATGCCCTTTTTACCAGAGTTTTAAGATGATCTCAGATATTCCCAAGTCTTTTCCAGGAGAGAGATTCCAAAAAATAGCAGCTACAAGTGAGGACCAAGAAGTCTTAAGTGATTCTCGACAAGTAACCACAGCAGCAGACAAGCAGAACCGTAATTGATACGGCGCACAGCATTAGGTACTTCCAAATGTCTACAATGTCCATAAATCATTGTTTCGGGAGCGTTACACTTTTCAAGTCTCATGACTCATCTGTCACTGGCGCACGTTTGATTGCTTCTTTCGGATACATTCGGTTAAATTATTACACAAGAAGCTCTTGATCTTTTGAACTGTAAACGATCATCTAGGATAGTTTTGCTTTCCATAAAAACGTGGTGTCGATCACGTACCAGACTCATAAATAGTCTTTTCCTGTCCTCCGAAAAAATCAATCCCGAATGAAGTTTCATTTTGTAAGACAAACAAACCCCAAACAAAACCCCCTCCAATTGGAATGAAGAGTAAACGATTGCAACTGCTTCTCGATATGATGTTATGGACGCATCTCACGGGTAAAAAAAACATCTTCCCAAAAATAAACTTCTCAATATTGTCCGTCGGTGTTGTCTCGGTACAGTTCCTCCTCTCGCTCAATAGATAGGGACAAACTTTCACGAAAGGAGAAAACTAACGCCCTTAAGATTAGAACCAGCTGTCGTCGCATTTGGGTGGGTTGCGCTGGGTTTGGCTTTTTTATTTCACCAAAAAGCCATTTCCTCATGTATCCACTCTCACTGGCGCTAGCGATCCGCTGGGGAATTGGATTTTCTTCTCGTACGCAGCGGAACGGACAGCCCGAAATTCCCTCCCTGAGCACATGCGGTGCTGAGATGAGTTTAATCCTACGATCAACCTAAAAATTATAACCTCAACTGCTGCCATCAACCGTCCAAAGGCCTTTCGCCTGTCGCGTTGAAGGGTGCTCCTAGCTAGGTGGGCTATCGGCGAGAGGGTATCGAATTTCTAAGATTGCCATAATCTGGCAGGAGAAGGGAAATGGTTTTGCGTCTAAACGCACACAAACCTTCTCCTCGAGTTTAGTTTTGTGCTGTAAGTTTCCCTTTCTATTTCACCACTGCGACGTTCTGTAATGCGATCTCCGGGAGTCATTAGAGGTGGATCACCCTTGATGATCAACCTATTCCTGTGTGTTTCGTTGCACGAGAGGTTGGCTTTTTTTTTCGGGGGTGGTGAAAACCACATCTGAGGCGTACGTTTCAACTTTCGGAAATGTAAACAACGTCAAGTAGCGCGAGGTTATCCCTGCGTGCATGTTTATGTCTGGACGGGGTAGCGTTTGTGCTTTGCGTAAGTTGCATTCGCTGTGTGCAGAATGCACTGCTTCTTCGCGCATCGTGAAAATGAATCGTAGCTGCTGTTGAATGAAACCGAACGAAAATGGGTGAACTTTAATGAGCATACTTGTTGGAATTTAGATCAATGCATTCTTGATCGAGCGAGGTTAGTGCTTCATCTCACGTGGAAAGTATTTAGAGAATTTTCAAGATATGGGCCGGGTCACGTATTAGTAGCTTGTCAACATGGGACCAAAAGGATTTGTGATCATTTGTATATGCAATTAATCTAGTTCTGAGTTTGACATAGTTCGTAACGATATTGTAATGTGAGCTACTGAATTTCGTTACATGCCCAGTTCTCAAGCGATTTCTGTTCTTGATGTTGTCCTGAAACAAAAACAAATTTGGACTTTATTGAGGAAGGTTGGTTAGCTAGTAGTTAGAGACTTTGAGGCAACAGACTTCTTCATTATTCTTTTGGATTTTGTTGAGTAGATCATGTACAGGATCAAACTATTTTTCATGCCAAGGGATCCAGATGGGGTTTTATTCCAAGTGTGTCAATTCTCTCCAATAGCTGTAACAACCGATGTAAGTTAAGGCTTATTTAAATCGTTCGTCCAGTCACTGTAAATCAATTGCTTGTTTCTACGATTTTTTTTACCATAACTTCCACCATGCTCTAGCTGAAACCAACAAAACTCCGCCAAGAAATCACCGCTTCCCAACCATGTTTTGCTCAAACCAATAAGCACACTTTAATCCTTTTTACCAGCGATAACCATCCCTTACTACCCCGTGGTGGATGACGTAAATTACCACTTTGTTACACGCGCATAAACACAGCCACACTGTTGCTATGCAATACGCAAACTAGCTACTGTTGCGCTGCTTCCGGAGCCTTCCCATTCCACAGACAGTTCTAGGCCACGCAGGAACCGATAAATTGCACCTCGAGTCCCACCCTCACAGAAGCTCCAAATGTCAGGTTCCTTGGTGAGCCAACCCGATCCTTGAATGGCGATAGCATTCGGTTGGCTCCACGGGAAAATTTTGCCTATAATTGGCTAAGAATCTAGCTGACGCCACCACGTTACGGCAAAACCGGCCCGGCCGTCTATTACGGGCTGCAGGTTTAATTCCTTGAAGGAAACGTTCGTAACGGGTTAGGTGAGTCTCGGTCTCTGTAGCGACGAAAGTCCACAGGGAAAAGCACGTTTCTGTGTGGAGTTTTTCGACTCGAGTTCGCCATCTAAAAGCGTCCGACAGGTTGGTGAAATAGGCACACTTCCATAATAGTGCTTTGTTAGTTTTCCTGCACTTGTTCCTGGCACTGGCACCAATCCGCTTACAACGTTGCGCCGAAAGTGCTATTTATTATGGGCGAGCACCGGACGTGATGAGAGGCACTATAGCAGTTGCCACGAGCGTGCTGAATTACTGTCACCTAGAAGTTGTGGAATGGAGCACAGAATAACAACAAAAATGCTTGGACGAAAGTTTGAAAGGAATTTGTCAGAAGTTGTCTACAGCTTTGTTATATGTTGGTGGAAAAAAATAACCCCATTGAGAGAATAGTTTTTACTTTCCCCTGCAATAAGCGTCCATTCATTCCACCAAATGATCAATAGCGTGCAGGGCTTTTAATGGTCATACTAGAGGGCACTGGGAAATTGACGATCATGTGTACGTTTCATGATGATATGCTACCGATTCCGATCGGTTCAAAAATTGACGCGCAAAACAATTTCCGTTTGTCGTACCTCAGCGTCATCCGGTCAATCGCTCTCCACATGCACGACCCTTCGGTTGCATTTTTGATGTTGTTGTGTGTTACTCTACTGTAATTGTTTCTCTCCATCTCTCACCCTAACCTGTACACCTGGGTGTATTTTCTTATTCTGTTCATATTTCAGATTGCTTTACGGTGGTAACCGTTCCGCAGCAGTACACTGGTAAGTCATGTGCAGCCGTCGATCATGCAATCAACTTGAGCGTATGAAAAACCGACCACAACACAAACGAAAGCACTCCGGAGTGTTAGCGGCGCCGTTGCTGGGGAGGAAGACTGTCGACCGTCTATAGAACCGTACGACCAGTGCCGCCAGCTACCGTGGAAGTACAACGCCTCACCTTCTGCCATTTCGCCTAGGCTAGGGCCTAGGAAGCATATCGAAAACACGACATCGCGGTGCACCGGACCATCGCTTCCGAGTGGAACTTTAATGTAAGTGCAATTTCCTTTAGTATCACGCAATCGGGGGGGAAGAGTCACCACTGGGAAGGTATATTCCCCGGTTGCCACAATTGCGTGCATGTAATTGTGGCTTACCGGACATGATTTTCCTATGCGGCGTTGTTTGAAGATGATTAAAAAACGGGTAAAAAACACAATCTTGTTCATAAAGGCTTTCAGCTGGGGTTTAGATATATACTCCCAATGTGACCATTAAACTCACAAAGCAATCCCCGAAGTCCCGAAGGACCTGAAGTACTAATTGAAACGGTTTCTGTGAAGCCAGTTTTAAAATGATATGTTTGATGCGTTATTTGCATAACTTTAGGCGCCATTCTAATATCCAGTGGGGCTATTGGTGTATCTTCATGCTTTCATTACATCTTGCCGACCGTAACTTTCATTTTAATATTCTCCAAATTGCTCGTAGACTTATTAACCAAAATATTGAATTCTCAGTCGTAATCAATCCAAATGTAAAAATGATCGAAGTTCATGTTTCAAATTTATACGCCTTTAGGCGTAAAAATAAACTCACCCAAACGCATTTCCGACGGGCCGCTGGGAAAGATGATGATGTAATTGAGAGCCGCCGTCGTATAAAAATGGCACATAAAAATGTCCTGCTTGGACGAGTGTGTTATTTAGCGGTGGCATGCGCTTTTGCAGTAAAACGACTGCCCGATACGATACCATCCATCAACTTGAACGGCTGCAAACGTAAAACGTTTGATGTACGGCACGCACTCGCTTCTGCCAGGGTCTCTTTCCTTTACCAGCGTTGCCAGCCGGTTGCCGAAATATCCATGATTTGGCGCCGAAAATAGAATAATCAATTCCTTCCGTCCCTTCTTGCCACCCTAACAAAAGCCGAATAGGATTTGGGAGCCGGGATTGATGGATGTTAATCGAAAGAGCAGCGATGAAGCACACACACACAGACCTAAAACGCCGAAAATATGAGAACGTTTGGTTGTGGTTTTCAGTGGCGCACGCCAACAATGTTAACCTTTAGTGCACTGGAATAATGAAAATCGGTTTCAGTGGAGTAAAGGCAAGCAGCGTTGGAATCGTTTCCAGCTGGTAAGAGTGCTTTAATTGGAGTCGAACTGTGTGACCTTTAACCTTCGTCCGGGCGCGGGTTTATGACGGTGTGTTTGCTCCCTTTTTGGTGTGCGCGTGTGTCCTTGGTGAATTCATGTGGTTGAAAAGAATGTTCTCACCAAAAATTGGAACTTCGCCGGAGGCATCCGAACGGAAAACCAATCAACAAGAGAAAGGAATACTTTCTTCCCTCCGAAAACCCACATATTGAGATATGCGGTGCAACGTAACAGTTGGAATACACAAAAAAAACAAACACACACACACACAACAAAGCTCCACACCGGAAACAGGGTGACCAAACTTTATCCCAAACAATAAATCATAAATTTTACCGGGCAACAGGAGAACGATGCCGTGCAAATGGGGGCGCACAACTTTGCATGCGAACTGTCATTCCCTCCGCTAAAAAGCACACTCGCAAAAACACATCCATCCACACAGCTGGCAGTGCTTTAATGGTTTGTGCAAACTCCTACAACCCAATAATGGAGGCATTAAAACATTGGAACGGGCAACAAATGCAAACAAAACAAGTTCATGAAAAATGTGCCACAAATTATCATTTAGCACTGAAAGTTCGTAACACTTTGTGCTCCATACTCTCCTGCTCGCATGTGTGTGTGTAGAAGCATATTTTTCCCAGCGACACATGGCGACCAAACTTTGGCCGAACAAAACCCCTCGAACCAAGCGATTGTGCAAAAAGGTCAAAGGTTAGTCGTCTGCGAGCTGCTTCACTAGCAACGGAGGCGCCTGAATGGTAGGCAACCCGCATGCCACAACACTGCCAAGGACTCGAGAAGGGGAAAAGGATTGCTCCACGCTGTGCACGGTGTGACCTTCAGCTGGCCATCGTATCTACCGGTACAGGTACTTGCTCCTTAGTTGGTTGGTGTACTTATCGGCGCCACCGCACAATGAATTTCCTTCGATCGATTAAGAAAAACACTGCCAGATAAGTGCGTAACCTTTAGCCTTATCGCAAAACTAGTACCCACAAGCTATTATTTAACACGTACCAGCGCTGCTCATGTCTGGGCTGGTGCTCATTTTCTTCTGTTATAATTTTATTTCCTCCATTTATGGGCTACGGATGCATGCCGACGAATGATTGAAGTCAGTCAGACCTTTCGAAGACGACCGCATCCTAAGTACCGCGCGGTATAACATCTAAACTGTTGCGCAATCGTAAACGCTTTCGCTATCAGTTTTTTGAAGCCTCTATACTGCTCTGCCTTAGAGAAGCGGTCGTGTTAGATGGCCCTCGAAGGAAAGCGAACGTCTGCTACCTTTGCAACCAATAGGTGTTTGGCACCTCGCCACCAAAATAACCGTTTGAGGTTTGATATAATTTGTTTAACGTTTTTTTCCTTGCTCTCCCACATCTTGCCGACCATGTGAGGTACGGTTCATGCCCTTATGAAGGGTTATAAAACCGCTTTCCTTCCTCGTGCCAGGTTGGTGCGCACTGTTTGGCGAGGTTTCGCGTTGTGCTTCGTTGATTCCGCACTAAAACAGGTTCTCCGTAGGTTGGTCGGTTTTGGTGTATTATCACGGCCAAGGTGGCTGCCGAACACGGAATAGGAAGCCATGATGCCACGTTCCTTACCCTCTTCCGAGTCTGAAAGACACCAACAGAGACAGTTGGCAAACTTTCACCATCGGTTGCACCGGTAAGTTGCTGTTGCATCGGTTGTATCTGCGGTGGAATAGAGTGACACCTTCATTAACTATTGCGCCACATTTTGGATGCGCTGAAGAACAGCGAAGAAGAGTCCTGGGTCTGTACGACCTACTAGCGAAAAGGTCTCAATCACCAAAGGTCTTTGGACGAACAGTTACCGAACGTCCCGGTCGCAAAGACACCTTTTGCGCTCTTGCGATGGTCGACAATTGGCTGGGTTTCTAAATTATCGTACAGTACAGCCTTCCTGGTTCGATTCGAGGTGTTATGGGTACGTCCCGCCTCCTCAAGAGATCGTTTAGGTTGGTAAATTTCAACACCGCCTGATGATGGTGCCACTTGGAGCAACTGTAACGGTCGACCAGACGGCCGTCAAGGAGGGGCAGAGTCAATCGTTTGGATAATTGGGATCGTTTCGCCGATTGCATGATTGATTTATCGGTAGGTCGAAATGGGCCAGGGAAGCGTGATTCCGGAACAGATTGGAGTTGCTTTAGCAATAAAAAAAAGAAAACACTTTTCATGCTGATGTAATTCCTCTGTATGTCACGGGTGCCTTATGCTAATGGATGATGGAGGCTAAACGATCGCTGATCAGCATTTTATCGGTCAAGCAGAACGGCAACATCGTGCCGGAGGATCGCAAACATTTACCATTCCCATCAGCCCAACAAGAGGCTTGCCTCACAGTTATGTCATCTCGAAGATGTCCCACTGACAGCAAGGGCACTCTTGCCGTTTCTTTTGCAGATGATCATTAGCATTCTTACTGCCTTACCAAAGGCGATTCTCGATCGAATGCAGTGCGGGTGAAAAAGCTGCTTCACACATGTGCACCACACTATTGACACAGTTTTGCTGTTTTGTTTGTTTCGGTCCGGAAGAACCCATCCGTATCGATGTGTCACCGGGTATGGACTACCCGTGGACATGTCCATATGTGGCTTATGTTTCTTCCGCCAGCGATACCGTAGTTCCAAATTTTATATCCCATCACGACCCTGAATTGCGTGCACAGTAAACTGATAAAAATAAACAGAAATTCCTGCAAAACGGAAACACAACGTCCACGGTGGCATGCAATGCTAGAGCTCTATCTGCAAACCATTCTTCGCACATGGACGGAAGAAAAGGAACACTCAAGCTATCTGGTGCGCCGTGCTTCTTGGGTGTTCGGTAAATGTTTATTTGTCCAACGAAAGGATCGGGTCTGGTTGTCCAGCTTGGTTCCCTCCGTCCGAGAGTGGTCTGATGGCAAATATTCCAAATGGGCTGGTCGACACAATCCCCAGGAATCGGAGGGCTAATGCAAACTATGCTAAATAAACGTTGCGCTTCATCTTCGAGACGATCTGCATCTGCTGTTTTCTCCGTAACCTAGTTCTTTAAGACCATACACTCTCCGTCTTTGATCATCGGACGTCCGATCGGGCCTGGTTTGTTTTGCCTGTGCACGGTACCTTATATTGTGCTGATATGTTAGTTCGTGTGATGGATGAATTTAGGTCACTTGATGTGTGGACGTTGATCGCTTACTTCTGACTGCTGATATATGCTGAGTGATAAATGAAGTCTTATCCAATTGCGAACACCAGACGACCTAATGTGATACTGTGAAAACGTTTTGTTTGAATGACTGAATGTTTGAAGTGAGAGACAAGGTAGATTGCATTCGCATTGTACTACATATTGGCGATATAATTAACAGTTTACTTAACTAATTTAACTGCCACCTTAACATGTCTCAAATTAATCGTAAAAACTTAGCTTCAACCTCATCCAAGACACATTTCGAACGTTCTACAATGCATGGCTGACGGCCATCTTAGATGCCAGCAGTACGGCAACATTTATCCAACACAAATGTTTATTCGTGTGGATTTGCTATAAATCGCTAACCTAAGCTACCCGCAACCTCGTCGATAGGTGATGCGGATACGAACTTCACCCTAATGTCTCTAGTGGACCCCTCCGTTTAGCCGCGCAACAATAAGAAAAGACGACGTTCCGTTCGCTAGATGTGTTGTGTTAACTCCTCATTTTCTTTTTTTCGTTTTTCGAGGTGTAAACATTGAATCGTGGAATTCTTGGGTTGCATTGGTGAGACGGTTGTTTTTTTTTTTTTTGTTGCTTCAGAGGGACTTTAGATGATTTTTTGTTGTCCAGCATAGAGACAGCTCAGACAACTCAAGGTACACTTTCCGCTGGACACATTCGGCTATGCCTGAAGGTACGCTAAAATCGCGATAAACGATCAGGGAGGAGCGAACCAGTAATTAGCTAATTAAGTTCGTAGCGAGCTTTCGTTCGGAAATCGCTTACAGTTGCTCAAGTGGGTTGCGGAGTGCATTTCAAAGGAAGGTATCGTTTTCTTCACACTGTCGGTTTTTTTTTATCAATCTTTTCTATGTGTCTCAGATTACAACAATGTGTGATTGATTGTTTTTGTATTTTGAAAAATATTTTCACATTTAAATAAGAATTTCAAAGTCATATTTCTTGCTGATGGACCTGTAATTTGTTAGACTGAACTTATAGTGGGGTGCAAACCAGTCTAACCGTTGGAAGCAGTTGTCAGCAAACATCTTAGAACAAAGATCCAAATATCATTAAAATATACTTCGAATGGAGTAAGAAAGTGGTTTTACGTATATATTTGATATCTATTTGGAAATGTTCTCCAAAATATAGCGACCCCGGTCTCATACGACCAGGTCGAGTCCAAAATCCCATCCGGGACAGCAACCATCGTACGCAGGAATGGCTATCTTATTTCTTGAAAATACAAGTCACTGAAATCAGAACTGGCAGACCAGGACCTAAAGGGGTTTGTAGTGCCTTAAAGTTCCAAGTTTCTCCGAAATGTGTTGTTTAAAGCGTTATACAAATAATGCAGAAACTACTATGATAATTGAAAGATTTTCACATTAAAGCATCAAAGATAACTTTTATGACTTGAAACTTAAGAAGACAATTATAAAACTCAAGTTAAATTGTCTGTACATCAAGCCTCCAAATCTATACATCGGACTAGAGATATCTCCCATAGCTTTAAAGATCCTATAGTAAATACAGAAGTAGGTACTTGAAACTGCGTATAATTAGCAATACTAAATACTCTAAACAATTTATAAAAGCTGCTACTGATGTGATTCATTATTTCCTGTTTACTGATGCTTATCTCTGTTTTCATTAAACTTTATTACATTTAATTATTTCTAATCCCGCCAAGTAACGCACAACTTGACCCAAAAAACAAACACAATTGCTTATACTGTCATGCTTACAAGTGCTAAATAAACAACATGACAACAATTCACATGTTAACTCTTCATTTCGAGAGTACAAAACCCCCAGCCCAATGGAAAGGAGATCGCACGTAACGGTTTCTGGAGGAGCGAAATCATTAAAAAATCATGAAGTTTAAATTTGGCAACGAATTTATCCATGCCCACCGTATCGGAACGGAACCGACACCGTAAAGCTCCAGTTACCCGTTTTCGGTTCATCTTTACGCCGCGCAGTACATCACGCAAGATATGAGACGCTACCACTCCTGACCTCATTAAACTGGAAAATTGTTTTTTTTTCGTTGCAAGAAGCAACATGTCACACTCCTTTCTGTTGTATCTGGGAGAAGAAGGTAGAAGTATCATGTTTTTTTTTTTGTTTGCGCTATGTTTCTTACCCAAAGTGACTTACGAGTTGTCGTCGGTCATGCGTAAATCAATCACGTGAACCGCTCTCCCTGTGACACGTTGCATGCAGGGAAATGTGTTCCCCACAGCAAGGGACAGGAGACGAATAGAACTAGACGAAAAACGCTACCGCACACACGCACAGATGCAACCCTGTTTCGGATTGCATTTGTGTCACAAAGCAGCGGTTTTACGGACACGTGCCCACCGTACCGGAGTGCCTCGTGATTCGACCAGCACCCGGGCACAACCAGTTCTGAAGCTTCGGGGCCCTCACCTAAAAGCGGTGGAAGGTAGCACAGTAGAATGATTTTGTTTTTGTCTTGCTCGCTTAGCTGCTACTTCTGAGATGTGGCGTGTTCTCAAAGCGTGAAAACGGGGCCGCATCTTCCTGCATCTGGGATGATCCGGATTCACTCCCGAAAGTGTTACCGATGGGTTGTCGACTGTCGTTCCAATGTGCGGTGTTACCATTGGTGTCGGCGCACCATCCCTAAGCATCAGTGTCTATTTATCGTCACGTTTGTTTCCTTCCATAAACGCCATTAAGGACCGATTGTTAATGAATGTTTCTGTTTCCCGGCCGTGCCCGGGTTCCGGCATCAGATGAGTTGTAGACAAAATTCATCTTTTTCAAATGCTAATACCGTGCTTATGCAATAATTTATATCTGTTTGTGTTTAAGCTAGATCTGCTTAATCCGTTCCATGCGTTTGATTTAAAGGCACCGTCGAATTGAGGTTGAGTTTGGGTCACCCTTATTTGTTTTTGGAGAAATGTTGTCTCTCTGTAAACTATATTCCTACTTCACTATTAGAGATTGCAATGAAGAAAAATATGTATAAGAAATTTTATTACAAAGTTCCCGACGAAGTAATTCGTGGATTTGAAAAATATGTTCTACAAAAAATTGTTAAAAAGAACAAACAAAACAACACTCCATTTTTACACCGCAGCAAAACAACTCATATTCGCTCCCCTTCCAAAAGTTCATTTCAATCGCAATATGAACGTAACACTGGCAGCTGGAAAATACTGCTCTTGTGTCCTTCTGGCGTAGTCTGGAAGCGTCCAGATGTGCCTCCAGACAACGAACAAAAAGCACAGTCCCGAAATGAGCAGCCAGTGGGATGAATAGAAATAGCTCCTTTTTTTTTATTTTTTGGTTAATATTTTGTTCCCAGTTTATGAACATCTTGGCGCATCACCTTGTACCGACCTCTTCAGACACGGCCATAGAAGGCAGACAGGGAATTGTTCTGCCGGTAGAGCCATATACCACCCACCGGTTAAGGGCACCTTTTGTTGTCTGCCCATCACGGTGCTCCGGTGTAGTCCTGAGCTTTCCATGCTCCGTACGTCATTCGTTTGGGCAACAAACAGCGACCGGTTTGGGTTACGAGCAACTGCACACTGACGTAACCTTCACAAAGAGAGCAATCACAGGTGGAAAAATATAGGGCAGGGAACGGTAGGCCGAAAGCAGTTGAAACGGAAAGCAACGGGTGAAAAACAACAAATAAGACTTTCATCTAGGATGCAGCAGGCTTGTTATAAAAGTTCTACCACGGCCAACGGGGATGTGTCGTAAAAGCGAAGGGAGCGAGGATACACAAGAAATAATCATAAAAGAAATAAACAGACGTACGCAACTAACTAGCGCGTGCATAAGTTCGGTACCGGTACTTGAGTGCAAAAAAAAAAATCATGAAACAAGAAAAACAAGTACCGAAGGATACGTAAACTAGAGAAGGAAAGCAGGAAAGCCGGGTGGTGATGAAAGTGAAGGAGGTAGAACAGAAGCGGAACGGGAGTAAACAGACGAGCAAGCGGCAAATGGAAGAACATCAACGCGATAGAGCATCGGTCTCGTTCAACAAAACGCACAATAATATGCCACGCGATGATGAGACTCTGGTACACCATGGACCTATTGCACTTCATAATATCGCCAGCGAGGGGGAAAAAAACACTGAACCGGTACGCGGTAGCCACTATCAGCAATGCACGGTCCATGCGAGCAAGCCTCCGGTGTTGCGGTACAAATGTGCAGGGGGGTGAGGGGATAACATAATGATAATAAACCCGACACCCGCATCTTCGAGTGGCCTGCCAGAGTACGCATAGGGATAACGTGAGGAAACTGCTGATGAAAAAGTAAAGCACGCACACGCGTAGGGCGAAGGTGCGTGTTCGTTGCAGTTAGGTGTGTGGTTTTCGGTATGGAAATTGGAATTGGAACATATTCTATGCACAAACTACCAATAGGTGGTCGATTTTGTTTGACCAGGTTGCAATAATTCTTGCATGGGAAATAATGGAAGGAAGAATACGATTCCCTTCTTCCTCAAATTCTATGAATGTAGGTTGAAAATTATTCTAAATATCAGGTCCTGAAGTTAGTTATACAAAATGTATAACATCCCCTAAACGAGGAGAACGATTGCTTCTAACTCTTATTGGTTCGTGTTCACCGTAACACTTGTTAGTATTACTGATGTACAGAAACATTTAATATAAGAATGCAGTAAACGACTATTTATCTCCTGTTTTAATTGAAGAGTTTGTAGCGGTCAACTCATATAATGCCTAGTATAAACGTACGGACTGTCAGTCAAGTTGACAAAAAGTTGACAGCAAAAAGGAAAGAAAAGAGAAAATAAAAGAAGACGAGTAGCCGCGCAGCGATCCAGACGCATAAGGCGAGTTCACGTTATTTTTATTAATGCGCAAGAAAAGCAATAGTTGTATCGCATTATTGGTGACCCCGACGTGATCGCCTGCCTGCGGAAGATACGTTCATACTTATTCGGACCCTTGTTCCAAAAAACATCTGCATCGCTACTCACACACTATTGTGAGTCCGCCATTTTGTTAGAAAAAGCTAACCCACGCGGCAACGGCGTCATCGTTTCATAAAGTGGCATCAGCTAAAAAAGGCAATATCACACAGCAAGTGTAGACACGTTCCTTCAGGATCATCATTCGCCTGAACGTCTCGCCGATTGTGATAATAATCCTGCTGTGAATTACCAGCCCAGTGATGCCAGTGATGCCCAACGACGAGAACCGGCCTCTACCAGTGGCGGGCGCATCACCACCGCCGAATATTCCGATCGCCCCACCGCCACAGAATGCTCCGATAGCAGCAATACCGCAGTCGTATGCGGAAGTATGTTCTCTCAAACTTCCCGGATTCTGGATGAGCGCACCCGACAGTTGGTTCATCCAGGCGGAGGCGCAGTTCGACTTGACGCACATTCGGTCAGAGAACACTAAGTACGCGCATCTTCTCGCGTCCTTAACTCCCGACGCGTTGGATAAAGTTATCGATGTCATCCGCTCACCACCGGAGGAAAATCGGTACACCAGCTTGAAACATGCGTTGATGACCAGACTCTCGGCCAGCGAAGAACAACGCATCGGTAAGCTGTTGTACAACGCAGAAATGGGAGACTCTAGCCCATCAGAGTTCCATCGCCGAATGACCCAACTAGCAGCATCGTCAACCGATGTATCGGAAAGGTTAGTAAAGCGTTTGTGGTTAGGTCGATTGCCAAAGGCAATCGAAATTGCGGTAATATCTTTAGGCGAGCGTCCAATGCGTGATATAGTAGAAATAGCTGATAGGATTTGGGAAGCTTCAAAAGGAGCAACGGTGAACGAGTGTGCTGGTGTTTCGGGAAATTCTTCGAGCCATGAAATAGCATCTCTACGTTGTGAAATAATGGAGCTAAAAAACCAGATAAAAAAATTAGCTCTATCGCGCGATCGCGGACGTTCTCATGGTCGGTCAGGGTGTCGTGATCGTAATGTAACACGTGGTCGGAATCGATCAAAGTCTCCTAACCTCAAATGTTGGTACCATACACGGTTCGGTAACGCAGCTACTAAGTGTGTTCCCCCATGCAATTTTAAACCATTAGTGCCAAAAAACGAGTAGGGTTACCAGATGTGGCAGGGTCTGTGTGCGGTTCCCTAGAAACTTGCCGTCTTTTTGTTTTCGACAACATGTCCAAGTTAACATTTCTGATTGACAGTGGTGCAGAAGTATCGGTTATTCCCAACAACATTTTCGGGAAAATGACGAAATCCAGTGATAGCCTTATCGCCGCCAACGGATCATCCATTGCCGTTTACGGTGTTAAGCTGCTTCAGGTCTCATTAGGTCTTCGTCGCGTATTTCCCCACACTTTTATTCTTGCAGCTGTTAACCACCCAATCATAGGCGCCGATTTTTTGAAAAAATACGGATTGCTAGTTGATTTAAAAAACAAAAAGTTAATCGACTCATTAACAAACATGGAAGTTACGGCACGCATTGCCACAGTCGAAACGCCCAGTCCCAAACTCTTTGTCATAAATAGTAGTTTTTCAAACCTTCTGGATAATTTTCCATCTTTGACAGAGTCTCCTAATTACAACAAACCTGTAAGGCACAACATAGTTCACCATATTCATACTACAGGTCAGCTACCAGTTTCCAAACCTAGAAGATTAGATCCAGTTCGACATAATGCAGCCCTTTCCGAATTTCAGCATATGATGGAATTAGGGATTTGTCAACAATCTTCATCACCTGTGTCCTCACCGTTACACATGGTTGCTAAAAATGATACCGATTGGCGCCCTTGCGGCGATTATCGCAGGTTGAACGCTGCAACAATCCCCGACCGGTATCCTATTCCTCACGTTCAAAATTTTTCGATGCACTTAGAAAACTGCAGCATTTTTTCTAAGTTGGATATTGTCCGTGCTTATCATATTATTCCAGTAGCTCCAGGAGACGTGCACAAAACGGCAATAACAACTCCTTTTGGGTTATACGAGTTTCTAAGAATGCCATTCGGGCTTAGGAATGCTGGTGCACCTTTCCAAAGATTTATGGATTAAATTTTTCAGGACTTAACATTTGTCTACGTCTACATAGACGATATCCTCATAGGAAGCAGTTCTCCAGAACAAAAAAGAGATCATCTCTCCCAAGTGTTAAGGCGTTTAGATGAATTTGACATCAAACTAAAACCATCGAAATGTGTTTTAGGGATGCCTGAGATAGAATT